>CAAKHD010004087.1:6283-88954 GCA_901007705.1 Fistularia tabacaria | reverse complement strand
TGTGTGTGTGTGTGTGTGTGTGTGGGTGGGTGTGTGTGTGTGTGTGTGTGTGTGTGTGAGTGTGTGGGTGTGAAAGAGAAGGGAGAGAGAGAGAGAGAGAGAGAGAGAGAGAGAGAGAGAGAGAGAGAGAGAGAGAGAGAGAGAGAGAGCGCGAGAGAAGGCTGTTGCGAGAGAGGAGGAGAGCCCGAGTCATCTGTGTGTATGTATGTCTCTCTTTATCCGCCTGTAGTGCATGTGTCCAGAGAACATATGTGGCCGTGGAACAGACCATGTGAAGAAATATTTTGTTTTTCATGGAGGAGCGGCCCCAACTACGGATTCAAGATAACCAGTTGTCCTCTTTTTCCGTTTTTTTTCTCTCCCCCAAACAGATTTTTTTTTTCAAGAATTTCCACATTTAGTTTGTAAAAAAAAAAAAAAAAAAGGGAGTAAACCTACAAGGAGCTTTATGGAGAAGAAAACACTCTCACAAGTAGACTCCATGTAAGCACCGCGTGGGTGACGGGCTCACCTGGATTATACTGAGCGTACATGTTTGTGGGACAGACTCAGAGACGACGGGAGAGACTGAGAGGGAGGATTAAGTGAGGAGGAGAGCGGGAAGATGTACCTGTATAAGGCTACCTGCCCGGAAATACCAAACCCGAAGCAGAAGGGGCCCCGAGGACAGATTGTGGCGCAGGCCCAGGGGCCCGTCCATGGAAGGCACGCCAATCAAACCGCGGGGTCGGGCCCTCTGCCTCACGCTCCCCTGATGCTGTGGACCCCGAACAAACCCAGCAATGCGCTGGAGCTCAAACAGCTGGAGGAGTTTCTCAAATTCCACTCACTGACGCTGCACGACACCATCCAAAGCCAGACAGGCATGATCTACAGGTAACAACACCTGTGTGTATGTGCGTGCATGTGTATGTGTGTGTTGTACAGCAGCTACTTGTTTTGTGTCCACAATAACAGTATTGTATGTCTTCTATTTCACCACAATGATGACACTCATTCAGCAGATAAGCATGCTAATACAATCATACACAAAAAGTCATGGTTGTATCTGACTGGAAATTACTGATGTCCAACAGGAAGCGAAATGTTTGTTGCCAGTAAATTTTCATGAATGCAATTCTGGGGGAAAAAAAATCTGCCATGTTTCTATATTTATCTTGATGTTATAATGATAATTTGGTGTATTTGCTTTTTTTTGGCATTGCTACAATAGCCTGATTTGCGTGACGACCCCATATGCTCAACTTTTAGGCAGATGTAAAAAGTGGCCAATGCGACACCTCTTCTCTCAGCGTGCATTGCAGGACGGTTTGCACGGACTGTGAATGGCAGGCTGTGATAGCATTAATCAATCGGGGGCTGGCTCATATACAGCCACAGCAGACTTGTATAACACAGTAATAGAGTCGTCCCCCCCCCCCCCGCGGAGTAACTTCAAGGAAACGTTTGAATTTTGCCGTCGACTTTGAATGCCCTGCGGCAGTCAGGAACTTTATAATGAGTCAGCGCTGAAGGTCCGGTCAGGTTACTGCCAAAGACATTCAAGGTAATTTGTTATGTAAAAAAAAAAAAAAAATTATAATAATGCATTTATTGATAACTTTAATAGATCGATCTGTTACAGAACAATGTAATGAACAAATATGAGAGAAACAAAAGAAATGCCCTGTGATTGGAGGTAGTGCAAAATAGGGAGGGAGGTAGTTGGGTAATACAAAAATGAAAGAGCATTTTAGGATGCTTGTGAGCAGCGTCGGAACTGTGCAACAGAAATTGATTTGACTACTTTCATGACAAATAATTTGAACGCATTTAATATTTATAATGTTATATTCAGGCTATTATGGCTTTATTAGGTTGAAGAAAAGTGCAACAGTGTGGAAACAGGACGCAATTTTTCAGGTCATCCCCTTTATTACGCAATCGCTGCTTCTTGAATGGGGCCACTGATGGGTCGGCTCAGTGATCGATCTCTGACACGATTTATTTGGTCGGTAAGCCAGCGCTAGCAAAAATGGCGCCGGCTTACCGACCATGTGACTCTGGTGCCTCTATATTTTTCTATAAATGATCGAAAAAAATTAGACCTCAATGGTTTTCTGCACAGCTTCCAATAATTTTTGTTATTCGAATGTAATTGTTCAAAATGCCTTTTCGAAACGTTAGAATTTTTTTGTGACTATGTTACAGGGTAGCTTTGCTTTGCTTGCTTGCATCATTTCTGCTGCAATTTTATTAACTAGCCACAATGAATTTTGAATTATACACCGATGTATGCTGGAATTTTGTGAATGCGCGCTTAAATGTGAGCTTCACATGTATAATTTTGGTTGCGTTTCTGTCTTCTATTAATTTCTTGTTTTATAAATATCATGGCTCCTTGCTTCTGATGGCTCATAATTCCTTCTCTTTCACCCAAAACGGATTGCATTTCATTTTGTGTATTGTTTCCAATCTTTGTCCAATCTTTGATTATGCATTCGATCCTGTCTGTTATTTTTATGATATTGATTTATTTTCTGCCGGACGCTACCTGCATTCAGGTTCTCTTGCGTAAACTGACAAATAAAAGAAATTAAATAAAAAAATAAAGACTTCTTGTCGGTGCTTAGAGCTGCCGATATCAAAAGCTTCAAACAAATATGACTACATTTAATATAGTGTTGTAAATAATGGAACTCTGTTAACATTACGGCAAACATCAATGTAAAGGGTTATAATTTTTAGTTCAAAAGATAGATTACGCAGTTATTTTGCCCATTGTGTTGTATCTATTCACTGTTTTCTTTTTATACACATTACATTAATTTCTATCATCATTATGCAGTGCTTAGCCTGTGCGTGTCCACAGAATTTGCCATATAATTCATTTGCTGTATTTAAATGTGATGAAAATACAGAAATGTAAATAACATGCCGGTTTATTTTTTCCTATTTATGTGATTTGAGTAACAAAAACTGTCTGACTTTACTAACATTTCTCTGACTTTACTAACAACAGTCAGTTCAGGAATAACGCAATCGCGATGGTTGTTGTGATGGCACAGAGGAGATGAGAATATGAGAATCGAATAGTGAGTCCAACTTTTCCGTCATCCAGAAAGAGGGAGACAGGGAAAGAGATTGAGTGGAAGGATGTGGGGTGGGTGGTAGGCGGGGGTGGAGGGGGGCTGGGGAGGGTCGGGAGTGTGATGGCAGACTGTAATCCTATTGGGTCAACCTGGTTATGGGAGCTCATATGGTCATGTGCTATAAGCATTTTGCCTGGGGACCAGGGCATATGTGTTTTTCATAGCCCGTGTGTGTATGCATGTGTGTGTGTGCGGGCAGGATTTGATATAAAATGTGCGTGTGTCTGTTTATGTTTGTTGCCATGGTAACAGAATAAAAACAGCTGGTTGACAATGCCCCTTTCCAGGTCAGCGTGTAACAGGGGTCGAGACCTTGTGGGGGGGGACACGCACACACTAAAACTGGCATGCAACAAACACGATGCACCCAAAAAAAAAAGGCTAAATAAGCTGATTAACATAGAATCACCCGAAAAAGGAAAGATAGAGATTATTGTAATGCTCTTAGCTTTTGGTAACTTTTTGTTTTGATACCTAGGAATGCGCAAAAATACATAACATACAGATTTACCCCGACTGTAGGTGTAAGTGTTCTTACGGGCTTGTAGTTCCTGAGGAATACCTTTCCATCGGCACATTTCGAGTACATTTGTGTAGGAATAATAATTATCTTTTCAAACTAAAAAACAAAACCAGATTACAGTTCAAAAAATCATTGTCCCATGCCCATCCCTGAGGAAAGTGGCTAATTATTGCCCCGTGAAATCAAATTCCCACAATCCTCATCTGTGTGCTGGGTCTGTGCGATTTGGAAAGATAATGCGAAAAAAAAAAATGTAAATAAAAAAAACTGTTTGAGAGCCCTGAAAACAAAAAACACACCAAAAAAAACAAACCATGAAAATACCTCTGAAACAAAAATTTGCCTTTTGGTTGACGTAAAAACAAAGCACACAGTCACACGAAGTAAGTAGAAATCGGGCGTTGAATTTAATTCAGTAATTTGAGTTTTATCAGAATAGTCGGAGGCCGAGAGTAATGAAAGACTTAACAAGAATCTGATGCTGTGTTCAATCGCTTATGTGTGTGTGTGGGTGGGCGTGTTCCATGCAAAGAGACATCGATGTTGATAAGGCTGACTTGTGTGCATGTGTACTTTGTTGTAAACATATATCTTTTACAAGCGGGCCGGAGAAAGCACTCGCCTCATCCAGTGTGAACACACGTGTCGGAATAAATGCGGCAAGTGAAAATTCTCCTTTGGGTTGTGAAAAATGTAATCGGACCTGGATAGAGGTCAGACACTTTGTTTCCGGAGAGTTGATTAAAGATGCTTTGGAAAATAGATCCTGACGGCTCGCCAGTGCATGTCGCCCCCTAGGACACCCTTGCTGCTGGATGAACATCCGACGCAGGTTCACCGGGGCTGTTTCTCATCCTCGCGGTGTTTTATTTTTATTTTTTTCTCCTTTCTTTATTTGCTTTCTCGGCCTGGTCCTCTCTGAAAGAGGCTACAGCTGTTAAGAGTTATTTCTCACTGCCTTTACCATCTGCCATTTTTAGACGCTCCAGTATGAGGATGCCCCTCGCCTTGCCTTTGCACTATTTGGCTTAATGTGCAGAAGGTTATGCAGACTGCTCCAACACATTTGAAATATAATGCTGAGAACATAATCTGATGAATTTTTTTTAATTCTAACTGGTAGGTGACTAATTTAGTGTTGGCTGAAAAGGCTCTAATGCTGTCAATCAGGCCTGAAATAAACAGCATGAATCAAGTACATCCCCTTTTAACCTAGATGCCAAAGTAGTTAGAGAGGCGAATGCTCTGTGCCCCGGGCACAAACACACAAAAACACACACGCAGTCAGTTAAAATTGAATGTTGATTTCAATCAGGCCAGCGGGAAAGGGATTTATCACAAACTTGTGATTTTATTTGATAGCCTGCGGGGAATGATGGTCGGGCCAGCGAGGGGGCATTTACACCTCTAAGGGGTAGAAGGTCAGGGTATAAAGCATATGTTGCCTGTGTGTGGTTGTGTGTGTGTGTGTGTGTCTGTGTGTGTGTGTGTGTGTGTGTGTGGACACTGTTTCACTATTTGCAAGCCCACCTGATTTAATGGGCTCTGCCTTCTTGCCCTCTTGCCAAGTGCAATGGTAACAGCGTTACTTTTTGTGGGAAGCCCTACTTTACGTTATCAATCGCTTTCATTTGAATGCATCAGTGTCCAATCGTCTCCAAAAAACAGAATATTTTATTTTCATTTCTGCCTTTCATCATGCTTATTTTTGCACTTTACCCTGAAATACATTCAGATACCTTTAGTTTGCTTTTTAAGGCCCTGTCTTGTATCCAATGCAGTCTGATATTACAGGAATAGATGTACTGGAGATGACCAGACAATAAAAAAAACAAAGAGCTCCTATTATCTGCAGTGAAATACAAGTACAGAGATAATTTAGCAAAGTAAATTTAGTTTGGGTGAGAGACAGCGGTATGATCTTTGATCGCAGACAGTCGCAGACGTTTAGACTCAAACATCTGCATATAAGGAGAAGCTGACTGGGCAAGCAACTTTTATTTATTCTGGTGTCTACAAGAATCACATGGCAGGAAGAACTGAGGCTCGGTGACTGGAAATGTTGAGGTAGTGAGGAATAACACGGACAGAATTGTTTTAAAAGTGAGAAATAAACAACACTAATTGGAACCCCTACTACTGATGTAGGAAAACCAAGTGATGTTCATCTCAACAAGTTATGTTTTGAGTCTGAAAACACATTTATCTCCCTTTTTTAAATGGTCTATACCCAGGATGTGTGAATCATGACAATGTCAGTCTGCCTTCAGTTTGATGCGGCATTACGGCGAATTGATACTTAACAAGCAGCGAGGAGAGAAACGCACACACACACACTCACACACACATGCACACACAAACACACGTACACATCGACAGATAAATGCTCATCAGATGGATGGTCATGGTTTATTCATTCATTCATCTCGGAAAACAAGTGAATATTTAACATGTGAGCTGGCGGCGAATTACTAAATACTTAATAGTTATACGTGTATGTGTTTGGACATTCAAATAGCTTACATGAATCAACAATATCAACAGTGCTCTTTTACAGATTACTGATCCAGGATGGCAGATAAAATGTTCTGTATTACAGTGGTGTTTGCAAGTATTTATGTTTATATGCACACACACAAATAGACATACAAACATATGTCTATATGTGTATATATAGATATACAGTATGTATGTAAACACGCACGCACACACATATATATAGATATGTGTAGATATGAGTAAAATGAATGTTTTCTTTGTAAGATTCTAATAACTACTACTACTACCTACTTTATTCTTAACAACTAACTCTAAAATACTCACAAATAAAATTGAAACACATATTTATGCATTGCAAAAGCGAGAGAAAGGGATCATGTTGCATTGGTTTCTTTTTCCAGAGCTGTACAGTTTTTTTTTTTCCTGTATATGAGGACTAATTTTGTGCCTGCTTGCAAACGGAATCCATGTAAAAAAAAAGCATGAAAATACGCAGATTCAGACAGAAATTATCCTCTCTCTTGCTCCATCTCTCTCCCTCCCCAAAGTGGTTGAGACAGAGGGCCGCCAACATGGAGCTGGCATCCCTCCAAAGTTTACTAAGTTTATGATGTGGCTCTATGTAAATAAAATCTGACTTGGCTTGACTAACATCTACAAATCCATCAGTGTCTGCGGTTGGAAATAGTTTATACCAAGTCCTATTTTGATATGAGTGACAATTTTCAACAAAATAACAAATAATAAATGTAACAACACTACTGAAAATCTTGCTTTGGACTCAGTCTAGTATGATCTAATGGGTCGATAAACTTCTTCTGTTTCGTGAGTTAAAAGAACTATTTGAAAACTCCTACTTATTACAATGTTTGTTATGAGCTCATAAAAGATTAAACATTTTACTGACCTCGTTCTCCCTGGACAGTTATACTACTAAACGTGCTATAATAATGTGATGGAATAAACTCCAACAGCATATAAAGTAGTTAATTACTCACAAACTTCTTGTTTAAACACAAAGTGGGGTTTATTGCTGGGACAGTGACTACTTTTTCATGTGCACACTTTTTTTACTCAACTTTCAACAAAGTAAAGGACTTGAATCTTACTTTTTCTACAAGCAGTGTTGTTTATTTGGGAAAGTCGGCATTGCCAGCAAACTAGCATATTGTCCTTACAAAATCATTTTCAATGGTGGCTGGGTTTCTCTAAAGCCCCACCACCAGGCGAAGTCTAAAATATTTTCCACACAGTAACAATAATGATAATAATAGTAATAATGATGATGATACGGGGCGGCACAGTGGCGCGGTGGTCAATGCTTCGGCCTCACAACATGAAGGACAAGGGGAACTGTCTGTGTGGAATTTGCATGTTCTGCCCGTGTCTGCATGGGTTTTCTCCGGGTTCTCAGGTTTCCTCCCACTGTGGCCACAGTCCAAAAACTTGCAGCAGGTTTTTGGACAGGAGTGTGAGTGACTGAATTGTTATTTGTCCGTATATGTGACCCTGAGTGCAGGATAACCGGCAGACGATGGATGGACAATTATACATTTGACTCCTATAGTACTTTTAAAGGACACACAAACAGGTTTAACAGAATAAAACAAAGTTGAAAAACTGTTGGACTTGGGAAAAGCCAGTTTGAACGGGTCAACAAGCAATTTCTCACTCCTTTCTTCTCTTCTTGTCCCTTGTTAAGCTGTGAAGACTAGCGTCAGGCCCTTTGTTTCCCTTGGACTGGAAATTGCACCAAAACGCAGCACAGTGTGGCATTATTACCGTATATCCCGTACCGAGTGAAAGTTAACACAAGTGAAAAGCCAGAGTTAACACGAGCAAACTCTATGTCATCAACCCAGCATATACTGCGCTCGTAAAACGGTGACGGCACCCCTGGGTTAAAAAAAATTGTTTAATAAAATTACCTTAAAGAAAAAACAATTCTTCTTGATTTTTTAACAACACATAGTATGACAAAAGCAGTAAAAGCATATTTATGCCTATTCGTCCTTCCAGGCGGGGTTCCCTTTACAGTCCCTCGGAGCTCCGCCTCGATTCTGGTCTCCCACTTAGTATTGATTTTATCTTGTCACTTTCACACTTTTTATCAATCACTTGTCTTTTATCGATGAGGGATGACAATCTTCCCACCCTCTGGGGTCTCAGAATCCCACGGGTCTCGGTGACATTCCCCGAGGGATTCGCGTCTCGGTCTCCCATGCTGCTCCTCAGCAAAAAGTAATGTCCATGAACTGATCAATCGAAACAAAGGGGAACTATCACTATGGGAACTAAGTGTGAAAATCACAAGACAGATTCAGTATATTACTTCAGCTGTTTTCTAACCCTGCTGAAAATATTTGACATGAAAAATTATTAATGAAAATTACCAACAAAAATACGCTAATAGTAAGCCGTCTAAACATTTTAATGTCTCTTAAAAAAAGACATTAAAAACACTAAAACACATGAATTAACTTCCCTTCATATAAGTAGACAGGTGCTGTGGAAGTACTTTTCCAGATTGGTTGGATCTATTCTGGAACTTTTTGTAGAAAAATTAGGACGAAATAAAAGATAGACACTTCTCTCTCTCTCTCTCTCTCTCTCTCTCTCTCTCTGTGTGTGTGTGTGTGTGTGTGTGTGTGTGTGTGTGTGTGTGTGTGTGTGTGTTTAATCGGCAAACATGGTAAAATTTCCCCAAATTACTCAAGAAACATATGTACTGGGTGGGGACATGGTGGTGTGGCGGTTAGCACTTCTGCCTCACGGCAAGAAAGTCTGGTTGGACTTTGGCACAGGGGCATTTCTGTGTTTGCATGTTCTCCCCTTGTCAGCATGGGACTCCTCTGAGTTCTCCGGTTCCCTCCCACACTCCAAAAACACATAGTAGGTATGTGAATGAGGGAGTGAATGATTGTACGTCTCTATATGACATTTAAACAGAGAGTGAAAGATTGTATGTTCTATATTTGACATATGAAATGTTGTTTGTTGCTATCTCATTCTTGAATGAGAGAGTGAATTGTTGCATGTGTTGAAATGGCGTGTGAATGACAGAGTGAATGTTTGCATGTCTCTGTATGTGACCCTGTGATCGACTGGGGACCTGTCCAGGGTGGACCCGGCCTCTGGAGCCCGGGGATAGGCCCCTGCCCCTCCCTCCAAACTCCTGAGTGCAGGTATAAGTGGTATAGATGATAAATAATGATGAATGATGAGTTGGATCGATCCTTCATCTATTTCAGATATCAATGGCCATTAAAAATTTCATTTGCAATGGGAAGCTGTAACTCCAAAGAAGGCGAAAGAGGTGCGTGTGGAACAGCAAGGGGGGAATGAAAAGGGAGTTCGAGGAGATGAAGAGAATCAGAGACTGAGTCCAAAACGCCGTTTTTTTCAGGTGCAGAGTCTTGCCACGAGGGGGAGCCGTGGACCTGCTGTCACACTCACAAGTCGACCATCGCAAGTTGGTCTGATTCACCTCCTCAGGAGGGATGTGTCCTTAGTAGATTGGAGGGCAGTAGGAGCCCGAATTTAGGCTTCAATTATCCGATATTTGAAAAAAATGAATAAATAAAGCTAAAGGACCAGAGATCAGTTAATCAGCAAAGCGGGGAAAGTGATGAATTAGAGCAGCTTCGGTCACAGATCACATAAAGACATTGTTAAATGAGAGATGGACTAATTGGAAGATATTGCTTTTAAGGGGGGCTTGGAAGAAACTTCACTGAGTGAGGATTGCAGGGCCACGCTTCTCTTAAAAAAAAAGATAGATAACATTTTTCTTTTTTTTTTTTACCTCTCCTCTTCTGCTCCAAACCAATTTCTCTGATCCTCATTTATCTTGCCTTTTCTCTCCTTAACTTTGTGTCGCTTCTGACTGTCTTTCGGCCGTGATTGTTTTTCGCTCATCTTTAAGCCACACTTAGTTCCAGTATCAACGTCTCCCTTCACTTTCAAATAACAAACTGGAACACTTTTGCCGCTGTCTCACGTCTCTCCTCTATGTGTGTACTCGGGGATTATATCAAAACAAAGTTTCTTGTGCATTTGGGTATCTGTGTGGGCGCGTCTGTGTACATGCAATTTTGGGTTGCACTTTCTTGTACAGTTAATTCACTACATTTACCCCTTGCAGCTATTTGTAGTGGAGAGGTCAGAGCACAGGGAGGAATGACAGAAACTGCTACACTGTTTGGACACAGAATTCAATACATTCACAGCAGTGTTTAAATTAAAAAAAACCCATCCATTTAGGACATTATATGCGAAAGTGAGGATTATTATACATTATTCATACAACATTTACCACTTTATTGCTGTTGTGCGGCATGAATGCAAAGACCCAGTACGAGTTACTGCAGTTGTGATTGGTAGAATCCACCCAATTTTCCTTTACCAGAATTAGAATACTGTTTTAAAAAGATAATCTTGCGCAACGGGGAAAGAAAAAAAAATGCATCGGTTTTCTTTTCCACCTTCCTTATGAAGTATTAATTTCTTTCGAAAATATGATAAGCTGTCAATAAAAAAAAAACAAAACATAAACAAACAAGATATAATGACAAATTCATTTGGATTCTCCTAAGCTAAAAGATAAGATGATATAGTACTTTATTGATCTCCATAGGGGAAATTCCTTCCCGGAAAGGAACTTATTTTTATGGAACATTAATAATCACAATAATAAAAGTAATGATAATAGTACTACTACTACTCCTACTACTACTACTACTACTACTACTACTACTACTACTACTACTTCTAATAATAATAATTATAATAATAATAATAATAATAAAACACTTACTTGATAATACACATCGATAATAATATATACATTCATATACACATTCATATAATGACATAATCCATATAATCCATAATCATCAAATGGAATAGACAGCTTGAAACAGATTTGGTTCTGTTGTGATTTGAGGTTGAGGAATGAGTGGATGTTTCTGAGTTAGGGTGGTAATAAATTCCTTTACTGAAATGAGCTTGCTTACACACATGGCTTTCTCATATTCAAGGCTACCATACAATGTATATGTAATAAATCCTGGTGATAGATTGGATTTCAAAACATCTCCTGACACTTTTTAAGTTACGTGGTGTGAATCACATTTCAACAGATAAGCCGGGCAGGAGGCTCCGATGAGAGGGACTGTCGGTGACTCCTGTAAATCGGCAGGAGTCAGGTGACCCCAGGATACAGCGTTGTTATTTGGAGCGATTATTTCAACTTTTATTGTCACACTGCATTGAAAATTTGCACTTAGAGGTTGCCCTCAAGTTTGGCCACATAGACCCAAAGGTACCTTTTAATCCTTGCATGGTGTCTCAGATGTGCAAGTATTGCTTAAACATATCCGGGCATGCTAAAACACGACTGGCCCTCTTCTCCGAAGTGATCAAGTAGTTCATTCTCAGGTTTCCGAGGATGTTTGCGGAGTTTATTCATCTGTTAGTTCTGCAAAACGTTGGGTCTATGTCTCCAAAGCCCCTCCAAAGATTTCATAATGCGCAACTGAGTCAATTCCAAGATTACTCACAAGTGGCTCCCTGACAGCCAATGAATCGGATCTACAACCACCTCTTTGCCCCCTTACGGCACCGATATTCCGAACACCTCTGCAGTGTTATTGCATCATTCACGATTTTCAAGACAACAACACCATGTTAATTGGAGACCAATGTATTTTTAAGAATCCTGTTAAAACTGGGGGGCTTTAATGAAGCAGGTATGGAGGCAGAAATTTCTCTGCAACAGGCTTCATTCTCAATTGTTTCTGCCTACGCTGTACTTCCTGTTTTACTGTCTCAGTATGTGAAATGACCACATTTGCACCACAGGTTCAGATAATGTTTATATAGAGAGATATATTTATGTGGTAAGAAGTGGTCAGCTCCCTGGTTTGATTCAAACAGAAGGCCTTTTCTCCTCGTGTCGTTCATTGGAGACCTTGAATTGAAAAGACATGAATGAATGAGAGAATGTTTTTTTGTTATGGCCTTGATATTGCTCGGCGACCAGTCCATGGTGTACCCCGCCTTACGCCCTGAGACAAGTGGGATAGGGTCCAGCATCCCTGAGTGCATGAGTGCAGGATTAATGGTATTGATTATGAAAGAATGAATGTTTCATTCATACATTCTCCTTCCTGTTTTTCTGCTGCTTTATGTGAAATGACCGCATTTCCACTACAGGAAATGGAAGGAAACAGGAAGTGATGGTAGTTCACATTTCCTTAAGATTTTATATGTACACATATATGGTTAGCAATGGTTTGGGCATCCTCAGCTTGGGTTTCTGCTGCACTTTCCAATTCCCCCCATTTCCTAAAAGCGTGCAGTAGGTTCATTGGAGACCCTAAATTGTCCAATGAGAAAGTTTATGGTTGCATTACCCCCCCCCCCCACCACACACACACAGACAGCCTTAAGTGCAGGATAAGCAGTATAGATTATGAATGAATGAATAAATATCCAAGTATTAAAACAAGCTTTGCAAATAAAGCCGTCTTCCTTTCCATTTTAATTTATGTGCTTTTGTTTATGAGTAAATGCCACACTGTTTCCTTGACAAGGTTTGACTTTCCTCAGAGTGAGGCTTGCCAGTCTGTATCTTCAGGGAGAGTAATTACGTCTTCATGATTATGACGAAACAAGCTGATTATAATTAGCGGAGTTTTTGGCAGCATTTAGAAAGTCTTACATTTAATTTAAGTGGTTTGTGAATTTTATGGTTTTAAGTAATCCTTTTTAATGAATTGTAATTATCTACTGTGGAGGGTTTGGCTAGAAATCCAGCAAACAGTAAGTTAACATATAAAATTGGCAAATTAAAAAAAAAACTGCATTGAACAATCGTATATATGGTTTTCCATTCACTTGGATGATGACTCAATTTTAAATTATATCTTTACAATCAATCATTTTAGATAAATGAAAGCTAGCTTGGCACAAACACATGACAGACAGTCTTTTATTGTTGTATGATTGGTCATGCATTGGCCACAGTAATTAGTTTTTATTTTTTATTTTATCCTCTATTGACTTGCAGTGGGACATAAGTCTGCACTTTACAAAACATTTGACAGATCCATCAGATGCTAGACTTACACCAGACAATTTTCACAGTCCCAGACTAAATGCTGATAGCCAGAAGGAAATTTGAGTAGTTTTACTGGAGTCACAGCGTGCTCCTGTCATTACAACAACAAGGCTTACAACAATGACAAATGTGTTCGATAATATTGCAGATATTTCAGTCTTTACGGTGACGTAACACAATCAACAATCAATAGTTGAGGTCTAACAAAACAGGAAAAAGGAGTCCCGGTAGACAAACAATCGCCAGGGTCATGATGGCGGCAGAGACGGTATTTGTTGGCCGTATGAATGAACAGGAACAGGTGAAGGACCCCCGATCAACATGGACCGTCCGGAAAGAGGAACAGATGCTGGAGCTGGGGCAGAACAGCCCGGCTTGAACTCTCCAACATATCAGTATGAATGGAGAAGGAAAAATAATGGCGTGAAATAGCAGAGGCTTTGTAAATACACGATGAAAGCATTTGAAAACATCGCATGGTGGGAAAAAATGCTGAAAGAATCTAGTCGTAGTCTTGTAAATAGTGACACTGTGACATTCATAGTCTGTATAATCTCAGTCTGAGACTAGGTTGAGACTTTAAACTAATAAAAAATGTTTTGTGAGGAGATGTTGCAGATATGAGCAGGTATGAGATGATAGTTTCCATAATTCTTTTCCAAATCTTATCTAAGTCTTCTGATTTATGGGTAGCTATAAGCAGTTGTTGTGAAAAGCAGCAACTCTCGTACTGTCTCTCTCCGCAATCCTCCAACATTCAGACCTTAATAGCATCATGGTCTTGACATTGCTATTGTAAATCTTCACTTAGGTTCTGATTGAGTACTGTATAGATTTCCAAATACCCTTCAGCTTGGAAAAGGCGCTCTTGGCTTTGGATAGTCTGGCTTTAATGCTTCTGCTGGCACCCTGGTCTCAAGGTTACACTTCCTCAAGCAGCTGATTGTTGACCATGATCTGTGCTGGTTTTGGAGGACTGATATACATGATATTAGTCTTGGTGGAACTGGTGTGAAGGGCCAGTCTGTTTGGCATGTCCGTCAAGCCTGTTAGTCTAGTCCTGTAGGTCATGTTGGTTTTGGGACACCAGGGCCAATCAAGGCACCATCTGCAAAACCGAGGGCTAGTTGCATTATTTGGGTCCACTTTATGCCTCTTGGCTTGTCAGCCTCTGTGCCAGAATTGACGGATTTAAAAGACACCTCTGCGAGTACAAACATAATGCTCAGATTCATTTGACATAGACGAGAATGTAAAGTAAACTGTTTAGGGACAGGTGGGGGAATCAACAAAGGATGGAAAGAAATAGAGCATGCTTTTCAATCAGAAACATCCTCAAACAGCATTGTATGTCCTCGAAGAAGGATTTAAAATACAATCCCCTGGTAACATCTGAGTGGAAAATAGCTAGAATGGAATGGAGGAATAGATACATAACTACACAATAATTATTGGATCATCACAGCGGGTTTGTAGTTCAAAATTAGTCAAGTTAATCTTCCTGCCAGTTACTACTTATATGAGTTATACTGTTATATGTCAAAGTGCAGGTAATGATGGGGTTGTATGGGTTGGTCTAGCAAAATCGAGGGCTGTCAGATCTTGAATCAGGGTTTTTAAACCTGAGTAATATCATCCATGTTCTCACAAATCCCTGATATTAAATTCCTTTCATGATTCATGTGCATTAGAGTGAAGTCAAGTGACAAACAGCACAGAGCAATTTTGCCGTTGATGATACTTCCTCGAACCATGAGATCATAATATACACCGTCCAAGGTGATAGACGCCTGGATTGCCTGATGTATGAAATTAAGTAATTTGGAAATATGGGGCTCATTCACAAGCGGCAAAGGCTCACAATATATTGTAGTGGTATGTGATCATGGGAGAAAGTGATATTAATGCAAAGTAAAAGTAATCAGAGCATAAAATTGAAGCCCCAGGAGAGGGACCTCAGACTAGTTCTAGGTGTTTGACATAATCCAATTAGCAAAACGAATTAACGAAAACGAAGCTACCGCAGTCCGTCTCCTCGTTCTACTCCAGAGCTGGCTGTCTCTCCTGAAGACACAAGAAGACACGCACATGACCGCACATTGAAATCAAAGCACGCAACCCCAAACAGACACACACCATCTGTTTCATTAACTCAAAAAGAGTAATCTTTTTTCCAATCAAGAAACGAAAATAACAAGTATTTCAAATGATTAATTTTCTTAAAGCTTCTTGAATTGTTTTTTTTCCCCAACATGTAACACTGCTGTTCCCTGGCTGAGGGTAAAAGATGTCACCCTCAACTGGAGTCATCCAGCCCATCAAGAAGCAGCCTGAATTTTCTGACAGTTTTCCAGAACCTTCTTGAGGCCACTCAAAGACTCTTTTCCATGGCCTCTACAAATTCCTGCCATTCTTCATTATCTGAAACTGCTGCGCTTCTAGTTGCACTTGGTACTTACAAACAGTTTTGGGAGTCACCTGGGATAACATGCGCCACCACAGCAACTCCAGTGACCTTCTGACCATAACCCTGGAAAGCTGCTTCTGCATTGGATATGGGCCATTCAGACTCCATGGACGCCAAGACTTCCATCCCCTTCCTGAATTGTTTGACAGTTTTCCAGAACCTTCTCAAGGCCAGTCTAAGATTCTTTTCCATTGCCTCTCTTGCCATACTTAAATTTTTTTTTTTTTTTGATGGTTTGGCAACCACTGAAGCTGCAGCTCTGCTAGCTGCTCTTAACACTCATAAATGGTTTTGGGTGTCGCCATGGATGGCCTCCATCACTTCTGGTGCACCACCAACAAGCACCGGTGACCCTCTGACCTCAGCCCGGGGAAGCTCCTCTTACAATGGGGCCCTTGAACATGGGCCATTCAGACACCATGTTTTCACCAAATTCTAAGGTTTATATAGCACAGCATCCTCCATCAAACATTCTTAGACTTTGACCTTACCCTAAATTAGTGACAGCATTATTGATAAGTGAATAGGAATTAAAGAAGTGATCAATTTTGTCAGGTGGCAGAGTTTATGTTAACTGAAATTAACATGCTCAGCCGATAAACGTTAATTTTTTTTTCATAGCTTACGCAATTTCCTTTGGGATCAATAAAGTATTTCTAATTCTGATTCGGATGCAAAAATAATCATAGTTCCATATAGAATTGCAAAATATAGGTAGTCCCTTGTTTCCATTAGAATCTAGGAGGAAATGTTCAAAAGTAATATCAAGCTTATATAGATATGTAAATCCTGTAAATCTAACTTCAATGTGGAGAAATTAAGACAAATAAAATGAAAGAAAAAAAAAAAGGGAGACGACTTGACCGAATGTAATGGCAAAAAGGTTCTATGATGACAGAATCAAAACATGTAATAAAAGTGATGATTATGTCCGAGATCGAATGAACTGCGGCTGTGACACACAAAAAAAACATGAAGACTCTCAAACACACCAGTGGTCTAATGGATACATTCCTCCATTTCTGTTCTTTCTGCATCATCAATACATATGACTTTGAACTTTGTTTTTTTTTTCTCAAACATTAAACCCATAATCCAATCTGACTCAGTTCCAGACTCAGTAGATGCAATAATGTGTTGACTACAGCCTGCGATTTGGCCTTATTGTTGCATTGATTTGCCATTTAGTTTTCGAAATTCAAATGTCAGACTATACCACGGATACTACAAGTCTCGATTGCAACCACACACACAAAGAAAAACACAATGTTGTAAAATGTAATTGATTTTTAGTGTGGGATTTGGCTGTCTGCATGACTGCTGCGGTTCCATTTTTCTAATAAATTAAACTACTGTGAGAAGCTGGTACTTAATTTGGGTTTTCTTTTAAAATTGATCATTATACATGATTGACATTTTTAAAGCATAAAACGGATAATTGAAGCACTTTTGGGGAAATTAAACTTCACTGGTCTTTTCCCTATCTCCTTAATACTGCTATTGAATTTTTGTTTTTTTGCAGTTCAATGAAGGAAGTTAAAAGACCTTTGGATTTGGATATTCGGCTGAATATAAATAGTTGCCCGGGGAAATTTGTAATTGAATTTTTTATGTTATAGAAGATCACAATGTCTTTATAGTGCCAATTTATGAGGTGCAGGATCTTCATTCTCAACAGAAACTTGTACTCGTACATGTTAGTTCCTCCAGATGCTGCCTGGTTGCCATCTGGCATTTTTATTCCTTCCTGGTGTTATTTCACTCCTGCTTTTTCCCACACACATAACGCCTCCATACTGTTTCCATAGCAATGCTATTATTGGGAGGATGCTTTTTTTTTTTCTTTTCTGTCTTTTTTTTCTTTCATTCTTGTTGTTACCACTCTTGACTATCAAGTGTCCATATCTAGAGATTCTTCAAAAGCCTGGAATGCTGCCCTTGCAACAAATAGCTAACTGTGAAGTAGGTAGTGTGGGAGTGCGTGCTCATTACACACTGAAAGTTGAGTGTTATTATGTCATCTTTTCAGGCATAAAAGACAAAAGTTTCAATAAAAACTGGTTGCCTTGAAAGTTTACTCTTCTCCAAATGCGCTGTGTTTTCAGATCCCTTCGTCAAAAAAATGTGACTTGTCTACTTATATCAATGCGTAGCGTTTATGACAATTTTACGTCATATTAATAATCAGTATAACTATTTACTGTATGTTTGCATGAAGTCCTGCAAGAAATATTCAAGTTTCTCGCACTTTCTCCCTTTCGTCACAAACATGTGCAACACCCTCTCTGGCAGCATCTGCTCCGCAGATATTCGGACACACCTGCACCACTTATCGGGAGTTATTTTTTTCATAAATATCAAAATACTGACTGTAAGATTAAGATCATTACATAGTTTAAGTAATGGGTGAGGGTTGTGACACTTTGACCCTGCTTTTCTCGAGCAGCTGCCTCAAATGTGTACTGTAATTTAATGCTCCTCTGGGAATAATGTTCACCAAATGGATATGCTCAGTATAACGGACCCTGTGCTGACCTTTATGCGAGAGCCTGCCTCGGTCTTTGTGTCACTACGGCGATGAGACAGAAATAACAGAGAGGAAAAATAAAATTGTTAAATATTCCACATGATACAATTTTCTTGTTTTCTTTTTCTTTTTACGGCAACTTTTTTATAACAATCATTCTTTCATTTATTCATTATCTATACCGCTTGAGCCTATTCCAGCTATCATTGGATGAGAAACGGGGATCACCAATGACTGGTCGCTAGTAGACCACAGCGCTGCATATTCAGAGATACAGCCATTCACTTCCTCATTAATTCACTAATTCAGTCATTTATTTTCTATACTACTTATCCTGCAGTCAGGGTTGCACTAAGACTGGAGCCTTACTAGCTCGGTTGCCAATGAATCATGGGGCCACATATCCAGACATACAACAATTCACTGACTCATTTACACATCTGGGCAATGCAGAGTCTGCAGTGAACATACTATATGTTCTTGGACTGTGGGAGGAAACCAGAGAACCCAGAGGAAACCCAAGCAGACATGCAAACTCCACACGGAAAGGCCCCTCTGTCGCAGTCGAACCAGTGAGCTTCTTGCTGTGAGGGGGAAGTGCTAACCACTGCGCCACCATGCTGCCCTATTACTATTATTATTGTGGATTTTTTTTTGTGGCAAGGTGAATGTTTAAGTTATGTTTGAACAATTGAAAGTGATATCAGGGCATAAATGTAGTATAAAGAAAATAATTTGAGCCAAAGAAACTTATTCTTTCTTCTGTGTGGATGCACAATTACTGCACTGTGGCCATGCAGGATCCGGTTTACTACAGAATTCAAAAGCAGAAAGAGGGGAATATTCCCTAAAAGTGAAAGTGACCCCTGCCAACCTCCGGACACTCAGCGTATGGGACGCTGAGTGCTTTTAATCACAAGCAAAAAGCAGAGATCAAAAGGCAATGATCGGTTAACCCTTATGAATTTCTCATATCGTCACCTTCATGAAAAAAAGTCATTTTTTTGACAAAAATATTTTTTGGGTCCAAATCACCTCCTTATTCAACATATGGCTCATTTTTTTGTTTTCTGAAAATCTTGAAAAAATGACTTAGGCGATTTTTTTTTTCTGATCACATTGAACATCTGATGATGATATGAGTGGATGAAAGTTCTCCAGATCTGAAAAAAGAATAGCTAAGATGATTGAGTAAGAGACAAGACTGGGAGATGAGACTGATAAGCCAAATACAAATATTTCTTTCAAACATTTTGTACATTTTATTGAATCCCTTGCTTTCATTTTGCCTGATGAATCCTTTTTAAATATTTTAAAAAAGGGCAGCGCAAACAAGCGATACCGATCTCACCCCTTGTCTTTGTTTTCATTTCCCTTTCTTGCTTTCCGTTCAATTAGACCCATTAGTCCAATTGTGTTTTGGGCAGGATGGCACGGAATACTCTCGACTAATCACAACTGTAATGAATAGCCTCCTGTCTGAGTGAAAACTTATCCAACGATTTACCACAGTTCAAAAGTAAAGTACTCATTTCAATTGGTTCAATAGGTTTTCCCAATGCGCCTGACAACAAACTAAGACATTTTGATTTGAATATAGCAATAGTGAGTGGTTAGTACAATCACTAAACCCATTATGGTATTGGGGAGCATTCAGGTTTGTAATGCAAGAAGGTAGGAGAGGATAAATGTTTCATTTGGGATCAAGCGCTGATACAAAACTTTCTGAAGGTTTATCGGGGGAAGGGGGGTTGTTGTTGCCATAAAACTGTCCCCGCAGCCAGGATGCACAACTCTAATACCCCCGCAGGCTGATGCATCCCTGATACACGATCACCCTGCTCCCATCAGTCTTTATCGATATCCATGGACCCAGAGTAAATACCCAAGAGTGACGTTTGCCAGTGTCCATCAGTCAGCACGTCGGCATGCATTTTCAGCATTTGCAACCAAGGATGTCTCTCATATGTTCAACAATTCCAAAAGAACTTGCAGTGATGGGTGGACCTCTGCATTGGGGCTCTCCAAAACCTTTCAATGGCAGTGATGTGCGGAGGAATATGCTAAAAATGTGTTATATGAGTGTCGTAATGGCACAAATATTAAATTATATTAAATGGTTCCAAAATTGAATAACTTTCAAATTAACTGACCTAATAATTTAATTTGCAGTACATGTTGGATGTTTTGGAGAGAAGGTCAGAGAAGCCAGACTGAGATGGTTGGGTCATGTACAGAGGAGGGATAGGGACTATATTAGTAGATGGATGCTGGAATTGGAGATGCCAGGCAGGAGGTCTAGAGGAAGACCGAAGAGAAGATTTATGGATGTTGTGAGAGAGGATATGAAGGTAGTTGGCGTGAGAGAGGAGGATACAGAGAATAGGGTTAGATGGAGAAGGTTGATTTGCTGTGGCGACCCCTGAAGGGAAAATCTGAAAAGAAAAGAAGAAGAATTATTTAATTTGCAGGTGAAATTAAGGGGATGTGACCATATCACGCCGTTGGTTCTAATTCAAAACAGATACGCCACTATTTTTTGTTTTTATTTGATGCGTATAATAAAAAGTAAATGAGAGAAGCATTCATGCTTACTGTCTTGCTTTATAATTCTGGCCTTCAACCCTTGTTATGTATATGGAAAACACATTTAATTATTTTTCCACCCTGTATTGTAACTAGACTGTTTCTTTCTTTTGCTTTGAAATTTTAATAAACTGTATGTGGGGTTGTCCGACATCATAACATTTGTTATTACCTGTCACACATTAAAAAAAAATTGTCAAGGCGGGGGAGATTTATCTAATTTTTAGAAATAATCTCTATCTGAACTGGCAAATCTGAAAATGGATATTACATGATGATGTATTATGCTTGTAGTTGTTGTAGTTGTAATCTGAAAGGAAGTATGTGTTCAGGGCAACAAGCAACAACCAAGTTAAAATTTTTATATGTATCCATTTATATACATGTTTATACATACACATCTAAACAAATATGAACAGATGAAAATAAATAAATTCACAAAAAATATGTACATGGATAAATATATATAAATGCACATATACAAAGACACGCATTTATACATATCAAACCAGTTAACATAACATCCATAAATCTTCATATCTTCTCCTCTGTCTTTTCTTTATATGTACACACACACAAATTGTGTACATATAAAGAAAAGACAGAAGAGAAGATGTGAAGATCTATGGATGTTATGTTAACTGGTTTATATATTTATATATATATATGTGTGTGTGTGTGTGCATATATATATTTAAGGAAATGTGTACACATTGATAGAAATTGTCATATATTTTCATATATTTATACACACATACATACACAAATTGTGTGGTGAAAAAGGACATGAAGTTAGTCTGTTTCATACATATATGTAAACATATATAGTTATCTTTGTCTGTGTATGCCTGCATTTTTATATGTTTGTTTATATGTGTGTATGTGCTTATGTACATATGTGCATGTATGTGCTTATAAGAGTAAATATGTATGTGTGTGTATGTGTTTATGTACATATGTGTGTGTGTGTATGTATTCATATATGTGTATGTGTGTATATAAAAATGTATATTCATTTAGAGTATACTCATTTAATGGATAGGGTTCTGTCCTGACAGAAAAGACTCTGTCAGGAAGCAGTTATTGCCGTCCTGTATCTCTGTGTCCACAAAAAAAACATCATGGCAAAACATGGCAAAGCCTGCTGTCTAGAAAAATAAAAAGCGTACGAGCGGATGACTTGAACTTTGACTGGCTTAAATAGTAACCGATGCCATCTAGTGACATTAAGTAACATTAAATAAAGAAGGACTTTCCAGGAGGTGTAATTTCAAGAAATACAATGAAGTAACTTTTGGACTTTTACTTGTAGTAGTTATTAATATTTAACATTTCTTCTGAGTTCATCGATTTTACCCAGCCTGTGATAGAGTTTAGCCAAAATCTGTGGACGCAAAGTCAGATTTGCTCTAATCTGACTGATACAATCCCCTGCAGCTGTCACGTACTTTGGCAGCGGGAGCGGTTCAGCCCCGTGGGCCAGAGAACAGGAGCTTACAGGCATTTAGGAAGACTGACACCCTAATATTGCCTTGTCAACTTACGTCATAATACTCCGGGCACAGCTGCAAACAAGAGAGTATATGTACAGTATGTACTGTACCAGAAGTGGTCATGTCAAAAACCGGAACAAGATGAAGCTTTTCGTTTTATTGCATTTCTGGTTAACTGAAGTTGCACAACCTTTTTTTTTGTTATGAGTACAATCCCTGACGCCTGGGAAATGTCACAAAAAAACAAAACAAAACCCACACACACATATTCATATTTGCAACAAAAAAGATACGGTATGTTGTCACTGTCTGGCGCGAAACTATCTTAAATGACTCATCAACAAACAAATTGTTTAATTACAAATAAATATCCAAATAGTTAATGTTTTTTAATACTTCTCTGAACAGCAAAGGTTTCTTGTCGTTCATCATGCAAATGCTGGTTGCCGATGAAATGTTATTTATACGGAAATTACTGATTAATTTGGCCAGAAAAATGGTTCTGTGGTTTGATTTCGACACTTCCAAGAAGCGGTACAGATAATCAATGAATGACTGAATGATGATAGAAATGGGCACCAAAAAAGAACTTATTCTTATCAGAGTGGAAAAACACCTGAAAATGGTAATGTTTGAGTGTGTCCAAGGCTGAAATTGGCTTAAGCAATGTCAAGCTATCAGTCATGGACACAAGTCCAGGACATAAATCATGTGTCCAATCGGACAAACCTGGGTTTACGCTCTGGTCAGATTTTGCTTGATCTTGCTCCGGTTTTCAAATATGAAAAATAGGCTTTCGAGTCATTTTGGGCATGGGTCGGAAGTTCGGATTCACTTATTTGCTGAAACCCAATGATGCAAACTGTTAACTGTGCCGATACAATAAAACATACAAACACTTTTCTCTGACTCTCCAGGTCTCTTGTGCTCTGGCTTGCTTGAACCAGATATATTAAACTGCAATCAAGGATTTTACACATCCCCTGTAAACATCATTAATAATACTAGAGACCAAATGAAGTGTTCTTTTTCTCTATATTGGGAAATTATACTTTTGGTAAAAGTGCAGCTAGCAATTTTTGGATAAATCCTGGGTATGAGCTGGGGGGGGCATGGGGGTTGTCTGAGAAAGCCTTTGGGCTATTTATTACACCATTCTCAATCCCGGTGTTACATAATAAAGACAAATGCTATTCTAATCTCCTTGAGCGGATAAAAATGTCAAGGGTAAATGCTATGTTCAATTATATGGATGCATTTGCACAAACCCATTAATGGTAGGAGTCTTGTGAGTTGTGAGTTGTCGATAAAGTTGAGCACTTTGCTCACTCTATACAAAGAAAGGTACTGAGGTTTGACAGGGATCATGGATTTTTATCGTTGCATTCATAGCTCGAAACGATTAGGATTTCCATAAATTATGACTTGATTTTTAAACATTGTACGAGATATACCATGAGGTCAGGAACTATTTTGGGTTTCACTATGACAAGCCATTCCAGATGGCTCATCTTGACATATGAGTTCAATTGCTGTTGTCAGTTTTATTTGATGGTAATATTTGCTTCGACACTATATTTACAATTCAGCATCTGTTTTTCTTGTGCATTCAAATTTACAATACCTTGGGGTTCTCCATAGTAAAAAATTCCTACCACCCAACTACTACATCTATGAAACGGTTGGCTGACAGCATACTCTGCAATACTTATTATTGTTTATACATTCATTCATTACTTCATTGTGTACCGTTTATCCTGCAATCAGGGTAGCAGGGATACCGGAGCCTATCCCAGGTGTTACTGGGCATGAGGCAGGTTTACCATTCAATAGTGGGGCCATATATGTAGACATACAACTATTCGCCCTCTCATTCGCATATCTTGATAATTTAGGGTTTCCAATAAACCCACTGCATGTTTTATCTGACTCGATTCTGGAATCAAACCAGGGACCTTCTTGCTGTAAGGTGGAAAGCACTAACCACGATGCCACTGTGCTGCTATTGCTTATACATTTTGAGTATACTTTTTTTTAAATAAATGGGATTAACATTTAATGGACCATTACAAAAAGAATTTCAATGTAAATTTAAAAATTGTAACACTGGAGCCAAAAGTGTCTTGCAAATGGAGCAAGATATCAAATAAAAAGAGTCTGGATCTAGCTGGGTTATTTTTGAAAATAATGAAAATAATAATAAAATACATTATCCAACGCAAAGAGCATGATGCAGTGACGAATCAGACTCAAAGTAAACCATCCAGTATAGTCCAATGAATTTCACTATTTAAGCATCCATCCATCGATCCATCCTGCTGCTTATCCTTTGCGGGGGATGATGGAGCCTATCCCAGCTATCATCGGGCGAGAGGCGGGGTACACCCTGGACTGGTCGGGGCAATTTTCCCAATCTTTCCAATTAACCTGCAGCATGTTTTTGGACTGTGTGAAGAAACAGGAGAACCAGGGGGGAACCCATACAGACATGGGGAGAACATGCAAACTCCACACAGAAAGGTCCCCTTGTCGTAATTGAGCCAGGGTCCTTTGTCCCTTGAGGCCGAAGCGCTAACCACTACCCCAAGCAGTTTCTCAGAATTTGGATGAGAAATATCTAAACTTCTTTATGAGATATTCTAGACAAATAACCCGGGTGGCAATAACCTCTGCTGTTTGGATCTTCAGTCCATGATGTACTGTTTTGTTTGAATTCAAAAGAAATCATGGTTTTCTCTTGATGCGCAACAGCGGCCTTTGAAAGACCTGAAACATGCAGAAAGTTTAGTCGTATTTGTTTGACATGGCTAAATGTAAAGTGAAAAACCCGTGCATGATAAAATACCTTGCTTGACTCAGCGCTTTTTGCCTGTTCTTAGAGAGAGGAAGATTACGAAAACCGAAAATGTTAAGCTTGACTCCATATGCGCGAAAGCTTTGGCGGGGGGGAAAGCATCAATGTGGAGTGAGCCGCTGAAGCTCGGCTTTTTCGTCAGGTGTGAGATTGATCCGAGGCTCTTTACATTGTGGGGCAAAAGAGAGAACGGAAAAGTGGGGGTGAAGATGTAATTTCCAAAGGATTTGAAATGAGGAAAAAAACAGAAAATAAACCCCTCCAAACACAAGACGCACAAACGTAGAAAATCCATTCAACTACATTGCAGCACATTCAATTGAATATCTATTTTACATTAAGGTTTGATTACTTTTTTTTCTGAAGATTTCCCTCTGTATTGGTCAGATAAATACAAATGTAGCAGTTTGCGATGATGGAAAATTGAATTGTTTTTTGTTTTGAATCGTCCCAGTCATTTCTCCCGAGTCTATTTAGATAGAGAAAATTTAGATACTCATTCAGAACATGGCTGTATCTACTCCTTCGTGCCTAGGCACTTTAAACGTCCTATGACTGTACTTTTCCATGTATAAATGATATGCTTTATTGCAGCTTCACACAATTTCATGATCCAGAAATTTCCGTCAGCATGTTTCATTTTACACACCGAGGTGTAAAGCTTCACAGTCTGCTGCTGCTAGTGTAGTGAATACACTAGATGACTGAGGTCAATGAAATATAGGTCGGGCTGAAGGATGTAATCAACAACAACTATGTGGTGAATGATGTCAGAGTATGCAGGGAATGATTTGTACAATGAGCAATCAAAACCCCCCGTTTTTGTGTATTCCAGGTCAATAGACGGCAAAATTCACGACGAGTACTGTATCTCCGGATACGACATTAAAAAACCCCACTTGATTCAAGCTAACATGTATCAATTAAGACGGGCTATTCATGAGCCACTTGTGGCTCGTTTTGACAGGCTTAATACATAATCACATGAAGCGAACGTTTTTGAAATTAAATTTGCAGCATTTTATCCTTTAAGGCCTGGTAACACTCTAATCATACGCAATAGGCATTGTTCAAAATCGACTGAAACAATGAGAACACAGGTCTGTATATGAAGGCCTGGTTAAGCGTCAACAGTTGATGTTCATGTGGTTTCAAGCTCACTGGTGGGGTGAGTTGAATCCAGTGAATTAACCATCGGTCCTGATTGCGAGGTTTTCTACTTCCTGCCAAAGGTTTGAGTGTCTGTTAGAAGCAGCGGCAAAACCAGAGTTTGGCTAAAACAGCTTGAGATTGTTTGTCCATTTCATACAAAAGGGATGGCGTGCTCTCAAGTTGGGATTTATGGAAGAAACCGAGTGATTTAAAACTTTAAAAAACCGGCTCATCATCGTTGAGTGAAGTTGATTGGAATGACGATTAATCATAGTCTGCACTGGCCTCTATCTGTGATGGTCAAGCAAATGTGCCATGTACTCGTAAATATACCGATAAATGATTTCTGATTAAACATAAATTCAGTCAAAAACATAAACGATTCTACACAAAAATATTCATAAATGAAAAGTCCACAGTCCTACTTCTTAAATGCAAGGGATCAAAATTAATCTGATCAATAATTAATTAGTAATCAAATAAATTATTAAAATATTTAATTATTTAATTAATAATTAAACTTAAGAAAGAGGGTCTGTAGTCACAATCAAAACTCGTAGGCATCCCTTGAGATTGGAGGAGACTGTGACCTAGTTGCTAGACATCATTAGTGAGCTACTAGTTATCAGCAATAGTCGAGGAGGTAAATACAAATGTTAATTTAAGACGAAATAAACAAAACAAACTCAAATCTAACTCTAAAATACCTAAGGCAACTCTTTAAGACCAATGGATTAGATGAGCTCTGATGATCAATGAATATTTTTAAAAGGATTATTATCCAGATGAGAATATATTTGAAATAGGTGAGATTAGGAGTTGTTTTATACAGCTGACAAAGACAATGGCTTGTATGAGAGTTCTACTCTTGTGTTGTACATATTCTGATCAGTGTGTGTTTGACACCTCATTAAACCTATGATATGGGCATCTGATTCAGAAGCAGAACATGTTACAGTTTTTATACAGTGGGTGCCGGGGCCAACCGATAAAATGTTAGAAACTATGTTTGTCCCATTTGGTCTTGGGGGAATATTTTGGAGTCTTCGCGGAAGCGTAAAAATACATTATCTTGAAAGGATATCAGTGTTGCCCTTATTTGGTCAGGAAACTTGGGGAAAATGGATGGATGTATCCAAATGAATTAATAATGACAATCTACTTTATTAAAACATGACTTAGGAAGAGATTAAATCGGTATATATTGGGGGTTACATGTTTTAGTATTCATTCATTCATTGTACAGCTTATTCTGTAGTCAGGGTCACGGGGGGCTGGAGTCTATCCCAGCTGTCATTTGGTGAGAGGCAGGGTTTACCCTTGACAGATCGTCAGCTAATCACAGGCCCACATATAGCCGTACAACCATTCTCTTTTTCATGCACAAGTCATATCATGACATACATTCATTCGCTCACTGACTTCCATGTCAAATAGATACATACAGCCATTCACTCTGTCATTTACATGTTATATTGAGGCATAGATCCATTCACATATATCCATTCACTCTCATTCACACATCATATAGACACACTTTCCCTGTCAGAATTGAACCGTGGACTATTTGCTGTAAGGCGGAAGCGCTGACCTCACCACCAGTTTTTGACATCTTTAGATGTACATACCATGAGTACAAACCAGTACAAAGTAACACACACACACACACACACACACACTCACACACACGGGCACACTCAGAGGCGCACACATGGTGGTCATTCACAGGTTCTGCCAATGATGCTAATTCCTTCTCCTTCCACTTCTCTATCGCCTCAGCGGGTTGTTTTTAGTCCACATCTCCATACCTCCCCCCATCATATACGTCCATTTCTCTCTCTCATTTGCTTTGATTCGTAGCCACATGAGGGAGTTACAGAGCGCAAAGGTACGATGATTGCTGAACGTGAACAAATATTGGATTCTTTGAATACGATGAGTTGGGATAACCTGCGTGCGATAACCTTCATTTACTTCATGGCGTAAAAGAGGAAGAGTGAATCCACCAGACATACGATGTACAGGTACAAATTCTAAATCAAAATAGAGAATAAAGTGAAGGATATACATTGGAGGGGCTCCGGGCTCTCTGTTTTCCTCTCGCAGCTCAAAAACATGAAGAAGGATGATTGGAAAAATTGGACAATTGCCCAGATGTGTGAATGAGAGAGTGAATGGTTGTTTGTTGTTATATGTGGCCCTGCAGCTGCACCCCTCAGTGCGGGATAAATGGTATTGATAGAATATTCCTTTAATCATCTGAAAGTGGGGAAATTTCAATTTCACATAGAGCAGATAGCTCTTAGTGCAGTAGAGATAGAAATTAATCATTTGTAGCAGTAAGATATATACATATTGGAATAAATCCAAAAGAAATAAAGATAAAGAATGTAAAAAATACATATATAATCAGTTTGAATATGTCCAAAAAGTGGCAACTAGGAGCGTACAACTGTGCTTACAGCAGCAACAACTGCGGGTGAATGATTTATACAGTAGTTTAGTGAACTATGAGTGAGTGAGTGATTGAATAAAAGAATGAATCAGTGAATGAATAAATGAATGAAAAGATGTCATGTTGAGAGCAGATAAGGAATTAATGAATGAATGAATGTTTCTGTTGAACTTCTCCTTCCTGTTTTACTGTTGCGTTATGTGAAGTTACCGTATTTCCACTGCAGTAAGCGGAAGTGACGGTAGTCCACATATCCTTGTAGTCCCTCGTTTATCCCGAGGGTTACGTTCCATAACCAGCAGCGACAAATGAAAATCCGATAAATGAAGAAACAACCATATTTTTATTCTATTAATTATGTACATTTTAAATCTTTATGACTCTCCCAAAACTCTTAGTAACAGATTCCATATTTTCTCATACAACTTCCGATGCTCTTTCTTTCCTATACACCTTTACACTCTTAAACTTATGTAATTTAACAACATGGGCACTTAGCATTGAAGATTCTACAACTTGTGTGATGAAGATGATGAGGAATAGCTGTGATAATGCTAATAATTCACATAAAAACAACACCGCAAACTAACACTACGAGTAGCGATCGTACGCCAATGTCAAACGCACAAGGCAAGGTGCTGAATGCATGCTATGTGCAGGAGATGCAGAGAATGATGCTATGGTCGCTAAGCTAATCAGAGCCCAGGATACAGAATATGATATTCTGGTTGGTCGTACCCTAGAAAATGTTTTGTTCACCACAAAAGTGATTGAATTAATAAGTACAAAACAACTCACTTATATCACAAAAACCTGTGGAATAGCGAAAAATCCTATAAAAAAATGGATTTGTAAGATTAAAAATCTACAGTGAGACCGGGAAAATGGCGAGAGACCACTGTATATAGTTAGTGTTGGTTAGAAGCAAGAACGACCCTGGTTCGATTCCCACACAGGGGCCCCACTGTGTCAAGTTTGCATGTTCTCTTTCTGGGCTAAATAGTGGGTTCATTGGAGACCCAAAATTGCAAAGAAAGATCCAAGAGGGAAATTGTTTATTGTCATATTTACAGTTAGGAAACCTGTTTCCCTGTACAATGAAATTCTTACTTGCCATCCACAGTGCATCAAGATAATTGTGATGAATAAATAATAATAATAAACATACTGGTGTAATAGGGCAGAGAAATGTAAACATATGCAGAATGTACACAGCATTGGTAAGTGTGCAAGTTTAAGATGAGTGCAGCTTGAGTGTGCAACTCGCAAAGTGCAGGTGCAGGTCCTATGCATAAAGTTTAAATAGGCAGTTCGACTCCTGCCAGCTGCTCAGGAGTCTGAGAGCAGTTGGATAGAACGGGTTCTTCGGTTGTGTCGTCCTACATTTCACACTCCTGTACCTCCGGTCGGAGGGCAGGAGTGTGAACAATCAGTGTTTGGGGTGGACGTAATATGTGATATAAGATATGAATGAGTCGATGTTTGTCAATAAATGAGTGCTTGTCTCTATATGTGGCCCTGAGATTGACTGCTGCCCGGTTCGAGGTGAAGCCCGCCTCTTGCCCAATGACAGCTGGGATGGCCTCCAGCATCCCTGCGACCCTGAGTGCAGGGTAAGCAATAGAGCTCCTCATCATATCCCTGTAATTCCTTTGCCCTTTCTCACCATGTACATACCTAACTTATATTGTATATATTTCCTTAGCCTGAACTGTGTTTTTTGTTGCAAAGGTACGTTTCTTTTCTTTCAATTGTAACTCTTATCTTAAATTTTCTGCTACAAAGTGCCGACATGCCATGTCAAAGTCCTCTGCACATTGCACATTTGGGGATTATTTGATAATGGACGGATGGATGGAAAAATTGCCCAGATGTGCAAATGAGAGAGTGACTCTTTGTATGTCTCTAAATAACGTGTGAAGGGTATTTTGTCTTTATATGTGGCCCTGAGACGGCTCCAGGGTGAACCTCGCCTTTCGCCCAATGACAGCTGGGATAGGCTCCAGGGGTGCAGGATACGTGGTGTAGATAATGAACGAATGAATGAATGTTAATCGGAGCAGGAGCGGGAGAGGAAGAGAAAGGGGGTTGAGGGGTGGGTGGCAGGAGTAGGGGTGACACACTTCATCGTCAAGCGATGCAAACAGTGACAAGAGGACGAGGAGGAGGAGAAGAATAATAAGTGACAACACTGGATGAAGTGCTGACCGTACACATGTAATGAATGGTGCTCCCCTCTGGGACCTTTGTGACTCCCAAACCTTGTCGCCTCTTTCCTCCTCCTCTTCCTCCCTCCTCCTCCTCCTCCTCCTCCTCCTCTTCCTCCTCTCATAGACACAGCATCACTTGCTCTCGCCTCCCACAGCCAGAGCAGCAAGAACGGGTTAGAGCTCCCTCTCCCTTTTCTGTTTCTCTCTTCCTCCTGCATTCCGTCCCTTCCTTCTCACCAGCTCCTCCGTTTTGCCATTCTGCTGCTTGGAAAGCCCCCCACCCCTCCTCTCCATCAGATCGGCATCGAAGGAAGGAGAAATCAAACCGGACCTGGGGCGGGAGGGGATGGGGGGGTAGAGAACCGGCGGAGGCATATCCTCTCGACGACTTGAAAAACGTGAGAGAAGATTTTTTTTGGATTCATTTTTAAAAACCTACAAAAAAAGAAAATAAAAAAGAAAAAAGAAGAAAAAACACGTCGAGACGCGGCGTTTGGAATCGAACTGAAGAGCCGGGGGTCCATCTAAAAAAAAAGAAGAAGACAACTTCGGGAGAAATTAAGGATTTCCTGTCCCATCCATATTTTTTATTATTTTTTATTTTTTATTTTTCAACCCCCCCCGTCCCGTCCCAAGCGACCGAAACTCAGCCATGCAGGTGTCCATCGCCTGCACGGACCACAACCTGAAGAGGGGGAATGGAGGAGACCACAGCAAGCAGAGCGCCACCAGCCCCAACGTGGTGAACCAGGCCAGGGCCAAGTTCCGCACCGTGGCCATCATCGCCCGCAGCTTCGGCTCCTTCACGCCGCGGCACATCTCTCTCAAGGAGTCCACGGGGAAACACACGGGCATGAAGTACAGGTGTGTCCGGTGCTGCGTGCGTGTCTGTGATACGCGGGGTTTAATGACCTCTGTTTGAGTGTTTCTTTTTAGTTTTTTGTGACATTCATTGTAACTTTCTTTTTTAATCATTGAATATTTTTGTGTTTAAACACACTACTTGAATTGAAGTTCTCAACATCATATGTATATATTTGTGTGCATATATGTATATATGTGGGCTTATATATGTATATATATATATATATAAGATGAAAAGGACAAAATAAATAAACATATTAATTTAAATATATATATATATATAATATATCAGAGAAAAAAGACAAGATATACTTATTCTTGTTTACATGTATACACATAAAAATTTATTATGTTTAATATTATTATTAATATTAATATTATTATGTTTATGCACAGTGGAGCAGAGGTTAGCACTTTAGCCTCAAAGCACAAAGGACCCTGGTACGATTCTGACAAGGGACCTTTCTGTGTGGAGTTTGCAGTTCTCCCCATGTCTGCGTGGGTTTCATCCGGGTTCTTCAGTGTCCTCAAACAGTCCAAAAACATGCAGCAGGTTAATTGACTGAATGGTTGACTGTCTGTATATGTGGTCCTGCGATTGACTGGCGACCAGTCCAGGGTGTACCCCACCTCTCACCCGACGACAGCTAGGATAGGCTCCAGCATCGCCCGGGACCCTAAGTAGGATAAGTGGCAGACGATGAATGGATGGATGGATAACATGTAAAAAGAAGAAAAGGACCACACTTAAATAAAAATAAATAGTACATACAAAGAAGAAAAGGACTAAATTTGTACATATAGCTCCTTTCTTTTTTCTTCAAAAACTACTGAAGCTGCCCACATTCATTGTTTCATGTGTCTTATATTTACTTGTCGGGTATCTGCAGCTCTGTTCCCGTTTGGAGGTTACTGGTTCAATTCCCGCCTCCTCACGTTTGTGGGTGGTAGTTCCACAATTGGTGCGTGTTTGTGAGTGAGTGTGAGCATGAACGGATGAAGTTGACCCAGTGTCAAGCACTTTGAAAGTGGAGACCACGTTCATACCTTACTATTTAGTTATTTGTATATTTTCTCCAAATATCATGGCAGTCATTACAGATATTTTTTTTCATGATGAAATCATCTCATGCATACTTCTTTTTCTTTTTTACATTTTGATTATCATCTTCACTTTTACTACCACCTCCCTTGTTTGTATTCCTCACCTAAATTGTTTCCTTTTAAATCTCACATTTTTTTTGGATGTCTTTCTCTGCTGTCCTAATTCGTTTCCCAAAATACTCCTCACCTGCCCCCCAACCAAAAGTTCCTTGTATCAGAACAGCAGTTTTTTGTTGTCTCGTGCTGAACGTTTCTGACTAATCTCAAATAGAATTGTCATGAAGGAAATTGGAATATGTGAATAAATGTCGCCTGCATTCACATGTTGCAGTTTATTATCTTTCTCAATGTCTCCAATTTCTTTATTTCTTTGGAAATCCCACAACTTTGCTGCGTGCCTTCTTACTTTTTCCATTTTGCTCTCAAAAGGATGTTTTGTAGCCATGAATGGCAGCGCTCAAATACTTGTTCAATCCCACACACCTTCAACTGCATTTCTTTCTTGGCTCTTTCTGTAACTGATGAGGAATCTCTGCAGTGTGGGCAGCATGTCTGAGTCTGCTCGACCTCGCTGGGCTTTGTTTTCATAGCTGACCTGTGCGTTTGACTCTGATAGTTTCGGGCTGCAAATCCTACATTAAACATAGTGTCTTGACCATCCTCCACGCATCTTCCTCGCATTTCCCTGCTCACCTCAGATATAAGACCAGGACATGTGTGACGGAGTGTGTGCAGTGATGTTGAAGAGGATGAGATGACAGACCGCACGTTGAATACAGTGCGACGTATTTGCTGTCAGAAAAGGCGTGTAAATGGGGCCATATGTTGAATTATGGAAAAGAAGTGCGTTTTCTCAGTTTTTGCAGATTTATGTGTAAAAATCCAGAATAATTTTAGGACCCACCAAAAAAAGTGCAGACTGCTCTGGTAAAATGAGGTTGCCTGCTATGCTCTGATTTTGTTAAAATAGGTTAATGATGCAAAATTGATTTGTAAGAGTTGTGGGGAAATAAATATTTCATTCACTGTGGAAAGAGCAAAATTGCCAAAATAATTTTTTTTTGTTTTTTTTTTCCCCCCAATTCAGAAGACGGTCAACTGTTTTTTTTATGTTTGACCAGGAAATACTGGTAGCTAAAATCTTGGAAAAAGGCTTCTTGGATACTGCATCTGTGAGTTCACACAAAATGTCTTTTCCGATTTTTGAGACAAATTTTTAGCGCGGCTATTCTGTGTAGATTTTAGATTTACCTTTTTCATCGTCCTCCCACATTCAGAAAATAACTTCGTGTTGACTAGTGGAGAACAAAGTGATCCAAAGGACTAAGCATCCACAAGTACCCAAAACATGTTACCTCGGGTACGGGGGATTCGAAATTTTGTCATGTCTAATCATTGTTGGTGCTTCATTATTGTGAAAATTTGGCTGAGAGAAGTGCAACTATGGAGGGTGGACCGCTGTTACATATTGTCTAGACTCTGAGGTTGTCTAGACGATATGTAATTGAAGTGCGTCGTGTCTCTCTTTGACCGGTAACGAGAGCTGGGAGTCAGATGGGCAGTTTAAATCATGGCATGTTGCCATGAACAGCCCAGATTGAATTATGGAGGGCGGGGTGACAAAAATGTCACTTGGATCATAACACAAAGTACAACAGGAAATAATCATTTTGACAATGTTTAACATTCGTAGACTTTTCAATCGCTCCCGTCCAAATGAAAATGTACCCATGTACGGATCATGATAACATATTCTTGGACTTTTCAATTGTACCTGTTAAAATACAAGTTTTACTAAATTATGGATCATGGAAATGCATTTTTGGACTTTCGATCTTGACCCGTCAAAATAAAGATTTACTCACTTATGGCTCATGGAAAAATAATCTTGGAATATCCAATCTTTCCTGTTAAAATAAAGGTCTATCTATGAATGGAGCATGTAAACACACTCAGACTTCTGAATCTTTCCTGCCAAAAAAAGTTTACCAATGTTTGCGTAATGGAAGCACGTTCTCAAACTTTTCGTTTTTTCACGTCAAAATAAAAGTATGAAGTATGAATCATGGTCCTTGGACTTTTCAATCTGTCCTCTCAAAATTAAAGTTTACCAAATTATATGTCATGGAAACGCATTCTCGGACATTCAATCTTTCCTGTCAAAATAAAGGTTTACCAACACATGGCACATGGAAACGCATTACTAGACTTTTCTATAATTCCCGTCAAAATAAGACTTCACCAATATATGGATCATGGAAACACATTCTTAGACTTTTTAATCTTTCCCATCAAAATAAAAGTTTACCACACTGCATCATGGAAACCCATTCTTGGACTTATAATCTTGACCATGGATGATGGAAATGCATATTTAGACATTTAATGTCTCCTGCCAATAAAAAGGTCTACCAATGACCAATGCATGGAAACACATCCTTGGACTTTAGTTTTTCCCAGCAAAATAAAGGTGTACCAATGAACTGATCATGGAAATGCATTCCTAGACTTTGCATTTTTTTCTGTAAAAATAAATATTTACCAGTGTTTGTTCATGGAAACGCATTCTTACACTATTCAATCTTTCCCACCGAAGTAACGGTTTTACACCTTCATATGGATCATCTTGAGTGAAAACATCAATTTCAACAAGGGAAGTGGAATCTTAAGTTTTGCACAGACCGGTATTGGCAGAGATGACAGACAGATGGGTGTCTGTAGCTGACAAGTCTCATCGCACCTTGCCACAGCATCTGATGATTAGCCAGTCGTCCCTGAAAAAACTGCCATGACTGGCAGTAGTCCTTGCAATCCGAGGGCACCAGTGACCACATCTGCCCAAAGTGGCCCTTTGTGAAACGTGAAAAATGAATCCTCAAGATCTGCCTTTGGAAACTGACTTGCAGAAACGCGGTGCACAGCAAAAAGAAAATTAATGCAGCTAACTTTCCGTGTCTCAGGATTAATGGAGCGACGGTTTTTGCACGCAACAAGATGCTAAAACCTATCCCTCATATCGTATCCAGAAGTGGCAGCTGTCAGTGTCTATGGCAGTAACTGAGACGTGAGAGAATATTATATCTGACTGGTGGTGATGTTACACTGTCAGGTGAAGACGATACTGGACAGAGACCTGCAAAAAGACCCCGAGGCAGCTGTCAGGGTGGATGGGTCTCCCCGACAAATGCCGAGCATGGAGGTTTCTTTGCGTAAACAGATTAAATAAGTATGAGATATACCAAGGTCAAATGGTGACCCATAATGAAGACTTGTTGATAAATGACTTAGTGACCAATTGGAATTTGATGTAAAATTTGTTTCCTGTGTTCATCTTACTATGTTTACTGCTGTGGATTTATTTACAATTTTGTAAAAGAATGTTTCCCCCAACTGCTTGGTACAGTCCATCCTCCATGTATGAATGAACCCACCTGCCGTTGAGTCAAAATTAACCCATAGCAGGGTACATTATATTCTATTTTTTGAAAGTCATTTTTGCCTGCATGTGGCTCTGAAGGAAGATAAAGAATTAAGATGCCTGAAGCTTCAAAAACATTTGGCTCATGTAATGCTGTTTCTGTAATTTAGTTTCTGGAAATGTCTGCGATGATTTAATGTGCCTTGGTTAGAGCACAACAGATCAGGAGTTATCAAAATATTTGTTGTCCCTCCATCTGCTGTCCTTCTTATTCTCCTGACCTAGTCATGATAAGAAAAATCCAGAGTAAGTTAATGCCCTCTGGAAATAGACTTGCTCCAGGGGTACCTTTGCGCATTCCTAGATGATTGCCATCGTGTATTGAAAACAAATCAAGAATGTTTCTGTGTGTCATCAGCCCTGAACAGAGTCTTAAAATCATAGGTGGGTTTCGAAATGAAAATTCTTTCCTTTCTTTCCTTTCAGAATGGTCCTCTCTATTAACATGATGCCACAATGATCTGATTGTCTAACTTGTACTTCTTCGGACACTAAAATAAACTGAACTTGAACTCGGTCTAGGGGTCACTTCCAAGGTCGCCAATGTTCCTAAACATTTTCCAGTAGAGTACTAAATCAATGTCATGAACCTCACATGAACCTGGACAAGCCTCGACTGTGGATTTCTAATTTGAGGAGATATTTTCATTTGACCAGCCATGCAAAACACAGTGCGAGTCATTATTTTACAGTATATAAAGTAAATATGCAGATAAAGATATTGCAAAATGTAAACAAGATGACAGTTCATTCATTTATTATCTACCACTTATCCTACACTTGGGGTCACAGGGATGTTGGAGCCTATCCCGTTTGACATGGGGCGAGAGGCGAGGTTCACCCTGAGATAGCCAGTCGATCACAGGGCCACATATTGAGACCAACAACCATTCACTCTCTCACTCACTCATCTGGGCAATTTTTTAAAATTTTCCAATTAACCTTCTGCATGTTTTTGCTAACCACAGCACCACAGTGCTACCCACAATACATATTGCCTTAAAAAAATATTTCGGTGGCGCAGTGGTTCATGCTTCTGCCTCGTGACAAGAAGGTCTGTTGTTCAGCTCTGACAGGAGGCCTCTCTGCGTGGAGTGCATATGTTTTCTCCTGTTTTTGTGTGGGTTCCCTCTGGGCTCCTTCCACAGTCCAATAACATTCATGATGTATATTGGAAACCCTAACTTGCATAGACGTGTGAATGAGAATGAATGGTGTATGTCTCTATAGGTGGTCATGTGATCGACTGGCAAATGGCTGGAGGGTTAACTCCGCCTCCAGCCCCCCGACGACCCCGAGAGCAGAATAATATAGAGATAAGACGTTTGGTCCTCATAATGCCCATTGTACATGATACGTGGAAAAGTGAATATCCATTAATTTTGGATCTCAAAACACAAAACTTGGTCGGGATCCATCCACCTTTACTAATGGAAACATATCTAGTATTACAATGTGATGATGGCACACTCAGTTGTTGCATGGGGAAAAAGGTTGGGGGAGATGGGAAATTGGAAACACCCAATGAGCTTTTGAATTTCATTAGATGCAGTGTGATTCTTTATTGGAAAGTATGTGCAGGATTACCGTTCTGTACTAGAGGAAGGCGCACCACATGCCAATGCAGTTTGTCATTAAAAGTTCAGTAGGCGAAAGAATTGGTGAGAATTAATGTGAAAATAGAACAGGATTGGGTGAGTGACTTGACTTACTGCTCAACAGGAGGAAGTATGACGATAGAATGAAAATGGAAAAAGATAGAGAGTGAGAGCAACAGGGAAAGGGAGGAAAGATGGGAGGCATTAGGTGCTAATCATTCAGTTCTGCTCTGTCTCCTGCTGTCAGTAACACTATGGGATGGATGCTTTGGGATTCTTCAACCTCTGTGTTTCGTTTATCCCTAGGAAGTGAACTCTAGTTTGCACTCACCATCTGCTCTGACAGGGAAGTGTTGGTGAAGGTATGACAAGGGAGGATGTGCTCGCTTCCTACTGAGGTTTTGCTTTTTAGGTCATGCCAAGCAATTCGCTTATACTCCTTTTTGAGTTATTGTCAGACGACATGTACTAAACAAAGATTTGATAAACTTTGAAGGCGGGTGTATATTGACCGATGATGTTTCAACGGTGCTATCATCTTCAGCTTTAATGTCCCATTAACAGACGATCAAAGTTTGTCTCCAAAAACTTACTTTGCCTCTAATGCAGTATGGTTTTACTGTTTGTTTACACAATGGGGCAGAGATTATTCAATTAAAATCCCTTGTGTGGGAACATGAATGCGTAGTAGACCCTGATGTAAATTTAGGATGATCCACATCTGAATACAATTATATAAAATCATACTTGTTGATAATTCTGTAGGCCACCTAATACAGGCATTTTAGTCCAACTGTATAACAACAGAATCACTTGATTACCTAAATCTTCACATTAAAGCTACTTCCTTTACTTCCTGATCGAATATTTTTTTTGGGCCTTGTCAGGCAGTAATTAATAGAATTTTCACAAAGGTACAATCCTGATTATTTTTAGGGAAGCATTGAGTTCATTATAATATTGGCCAATGTTCCCTTGCTGATGTGGTTGTGCTGGCATACAGTGATGTGTACCTCTAGAGAGGAGAAGGGAGAACAGATGTGGTCCAGGATGGGGTGGGTCAGTTGTGATGTTTACTGTCTGGTGGTTGGTGGTTGATGGTTCCTGACTCTGGAGGAGTCGAGGTCACGAATAGAGGGGAGTTTGGCACCTATGACCTTTGCCGCAGTCCTGATTGAACATCCCAATCTGTTCCTGTCGTGTTAGGTAGCTGAACCGAACCAGATCGTAGAGGTGCAGGGATCAGACTGGATAACAGCAGTGTAAAACTGGATCAGCAGTTGAGCATTGTGAGCTGGCAAAGAAAGTATATCCTCTGTTTGGCAATCAGGTGACCCCCTTAAGGTCCTTGGAGATGATGGAGCAAAGAAACCTACATGCTCCTGCAGTAGCCACTGTGCTGTTTAGTGTGGAGATCCAGGGGCGGGGTTGGGTGGCTCCCCCTGAAGTCTAAGGCCCTTTCCACTGTTCTGAGTGGGTTCAGCTCCATTTGTTCGATTCATAATTTCCAGGCATGACGGTGAGACGGATGGGAGCAGAAGGAAGGAATACAAGTGTACAAAATCATTAAAAAGGGGGCAACAAGAGCGAGATAGACTGACTTCATATAGAGAGTCCTTCAGAACATGCAGCTATTATTTGACTCAATATCAAATCCAGTCAGATGTGTGACTCTGTGTGTGTGTGTGTGTGTATCCAGCAAAGATTTCTGAAGCACTGAGAAATTAAAACAAAACCATTATGTGCCGTAGCTCCAAGCGTTAGGTCCAGTCACCTTGTGACATGTTCTACATTGTGGCTTTGTTGGGGATCTGCATACATTTATCTACCTGGGCTTCATTGTGCAAGTGTTTAGTTTAATTTGTGGTTAGGTTTTGGGACTAGGATAAAGTCTTGTGTAGAGAATCTTTGTCAAATCTGTTAGACAACTCAGTATTTACCCAACAAACCCTCTTGGACCAACGCTGTCCCTAACCCCAACCACAGCAGTTATATACCAGCAACTCCTAAAGTCTGTTAGAACTGGAGAAGCGTCTTAGATCAGAGAAGGATTGTCTTCAAGAAAACAGTAAAACTAAGTCCACCCACCATGGTAAGATTTGACAACGATGTACCACAACCTGGATGACTGAGAACCTTCATAGACATGTTGTAGAGAGAGCCTTGCTGTTCAAGTTATGTATAGTTCTAGGACAACCTTCTTGCATGCAGAAAAGCACTTTAATACCTTTTATACAATGGCTTCAAAAAATTGGGACAATAGATGTAATGAATGTATTTATCCGATTTCAATTCATTGAGCCAAGACACAGGACCCCGTATTTGGCCCTTGCAGTGAACACTGTCTGATTGGCTCATCCAAAGACCACACCTTTGCACCGTCATGTGACTTATGGAGAGAGACAAACAAGGAGCTGCCAGTACTTCGGGGAGGGATCTTGTGCTAAAAAAAATAAATAAAAAGATGAAAAGTCCTTCAATCCTTCTCTCTGACCAGCTCTGAAGTTAGAAGTCCTGAGGTTATTTGAGCCACAATCCAAGGTTTTTGAAAAATACCAGTTATCCGATTTGCGGCACCAAGCGGGCAGCTCGCTTTAATTGTCTATTGGTTTTATTCCACTGTGGTTCTTGAAGACTTGAAGTCCAGAATTGAAAGCCTTTTTGGTCTGGAGATACATTTGATGTTTGACATGAGTAGCTATGATCCAATCAGGAGCTTCCAGGCAGCATTTCAACATGTGTTTTGATGCCCTGTTTGAATTTCTTACTGATATTTCTTTGACTGTCTGCTCACATCTCATTTTAACACAGACACAAATCCAATATCTGAATTCATACTTTCTTGTTGCGTGAAGGTACAAAAATAAAGAAAGCAAAACATTTGCTTCCGGCTAATGTCAACTAAGTGTTGCCATAAAGAGAGTCAACAAATAGTTGGGAGAATTTCAATTAACACTGGCACCAGGAAGTTAATATAAGCTATTGCGTTCTGAGGTATCTATAGAAACTTGCCCTTGGTTACAGTTTCCCTTTTTTCCGCGGCAGTGCGGATAGCTACAAGAATGTCATGGCCTGAAAACATGTTAACGCTGCATTTCCAATTACGTGTAGCTCACATGAATGAAGAACATCGGATGTGCCTGCTAAGATGACAAATACATCCGCAGATAGCAGATTAACAACGGATTTATTTCTACATGTAAATGTAGCCCGAAATAGATGGGAGAATATCTCATTCCGTGCGCTCCTTTCCTGCTAACCTATTCATTCATTTTAACCGTCCAATCTGGGGATTATATGTGGACTAAATTAGAGTTTGGTCCCTTTAACTGTGTAGTCTACACGTAGCCCCAAGACTCTGTCCATGAACCGCCATATTCAGGATTTGAACCCAACCTCGAACGATAACCAACCATGCAGATGGCAGAAGGACCCCATAGCATACCCCTGAGATGAGCCTGGTTGTCATTGAGGGTGGAGCAATATCAGATCAATCACCTGTGATGGAAATAACCTGGAGTGACTCCTATTGTATATGACCCTTTGGGTCAGTGAGTAAATGGGGAAAGGAAAGGCCGCCTCTTGTGTTTGACATTATTTGTTGCTGCCTGGTTGGGCACACGGATCAATCGAATCACATCCAGACAAAGACACCAGGGATTAACACAAGGTATGAACACACTAAAGTATGAAACATCATTTCTGGTTATCTAACAGCAAAGTGAGTAGGCAACTTCTTTTTTTTTGGACAACACTACTTATAGTTGTTCAATACTTAACATAGAAGGGAAGGTTACAACAGCCATATTTGTCAAAAGTGAATGGAAAAAAAATGTGAAACCGAGATGCATCCATTAAATTAAAATTCCAATTTTTACTAGAGGAAAGCCAAAGGACATTGTAATATATGGGGTTTTATGTATGAATGTGTCAGGTCAGATAGTGTGAGAGGGGATCTGAAAAATATTTGAATTGGTATGAAAAAAAAAAACCGAGGGGCTTAGCAGAGAAAGGTAATCTTTGCAAAGTGAGACATAAAGACTATCCGAATAGGTGTTTTACCATCATCCCCCTCACACACAGTCAACCTTGTGTCAGATCGGCCGGCATAACCTGCCTAGAACTCGCAAGGTATAAGGGTGTTAAGAGCCAGATTATCAGTACGTGACTGTGCGTTGTGAAGACGCTACAGTGAAGAAATGGTTCTTGAGACTTTGGATTAAACATAGTTTTGAGCAACTTGTGAAATTCACTGGAACATAAGGTATCAGAACTAAAAGGTATCATTTGACTCGGATTAAATCCTTTGTGTCTTCTGGACCCTCGCCAAAACCACCACGCAGCAAATAGCCAACAATCCAAATCATTATCTCCTCTTGTTACCATGGAAATTGCTCTCTTGGCTCTGAAGTGCTATCACACAATTAAGAACATAGATGCGTGCGTATGTTTGACACAGACGTAGGCAATTGCATCTCTACTGAAGACTTTTCAAGATATCTAAAGAGGCAACTGATCTTGTGATTGGAGTTGGATGTAGGGTTAGATGTTAAATGTGTAAAATTTTAAACGTCAGTCCGGCATTCGTGTAACCAGGTTATTCTAGATAATCGGTTTCATTAATACAATAAGAGCCAGCTTCCCCCGGTTCAATTTGGAAAATGGATTACTGAAGCAGTGTTGCTCTCTGTCTTATTTTATGATCATGCCTTTCATGGGCTTGCCGCTTTTTCAACCTTCGTACTGTATGAGGAGGGTGGTTGAATCTTTGATGCCTTTATTGGAAAACCTTTCATTTCATTTCTCCGGGTCCTTAATGTCTTTATTAACCGGCTTCATACACTTCGTGCACATACACATACAAACATATAAGAATCGAAACTTGAAAAAAGACAGAAATTGGTTTGAGTCGCATGCTCGTTTAAAAATCGGCCAATAATATTACCCAATGATGTTTCGATGATAATATCTGAAATCTTCTGACAAGAGTGCAGGTTGAACCAATTGTCCAGTTCATTTTTTTAATGCAAGTTTTTTTTTCCCCTTTATTTGTTGCTCATATCCTTTTTACATCATCTGTTTACTTGTGTCTTAATCTCTTCATTTCCATTTATTTCTCACGAGCATGCCATTCTCCCTCTTGTGATTCGTCTGGTTGAGTCAGCGCTACTGAATTCTTGAGTGAGCAGTGCACTCTATATTTCAGAGATGGTTTTTGATCACCCCGGTTTATAATTGATCTGGCGCGTATTTCATCATTTATCAAATACAAACAGGACTAATAAATTCACAGCTCAGTGAATCGCAGAGCGATGTCAGCCAATTTTTAACAGCGAGTCGCATACGATATTCATTTATGTCCACTAAAACTGAAGAATTGTTTTACCACCTAGGGAATAAACTATGCTGTGGAGTATTTGTTTTGATGTTTGATGTTATGGAAAGTTTTCAAGACAAAAGGCAAACATCGGCATGAGTTGCTGGTTTACTTAGGGCTGAGGCTGCCAGAAAAGGAAAGTGTTAAAGTGTCAGATGTATGAATGATTCAAAGAGGGTGAATCTTTGCAGGAAAGTGTTCAACTGAACTGTGAGCAAAATCACAAACACTGATGGTCATTTCTGCTGATAATCTAATATTCTCATTCTTTAAACTTACCTCTTATCTTTGCGTACATGGCAGGATTAAACACGAACTTGTGCTGAAGGTTAAAAATGTATTTAAATCCCCGTCACCGATTCGATCCCATTTACTTTGTAGAACATTTCCTGCTGATGTTATAAGTTACGAGTTCACTCCCATTTAGATGTTCCGCTTTCTCTCCTCGCACCACCACTCCCTTTTTGGTTTGAATTAAGGAGACTGCCTGGATGACTTGTCAAGTTTCTTTCCGTCGTGTAATAGAGGAGCAATTTAAACAGAGCTGTGAGACAAAGACAAAGGACAAACAGAGCTAAAATTGTTTTTATTTTGCAGCCACACACCTAAATGCAAGAGAGGAATAGGAGTGGACAATAAACTTTCTACATTCAGAGTCCAAACAAAACCCATTGTCCATAAAAAGCATTGGATTTTTTTTCGTTAATCTCAAATGTAATTTAAATTAATGATATTGTATTTTGTTTACTGCTGACTGACTGACTGACATGTAATTTGTCAACGTAAAGATAAACCACAAAAAAAAACCAACAACAAAACCCCACAGAAAACAGAAAAAAAACAACCCATAAACAACATTAAAAAACATGAAATAATTAGCAAAAGTCATCAAGAACCAGAATTAAACTACTATATCATTTACTGCGATAAAACGGCAGTGGGCGGCTCAGATTCTGTGGATATGGCGGGAGTCTCACCAATTGGATGGTTGGCGGTTTGACCCACCGTTCCTCCTGTCTGCCAAAGCTCCCTTGGGCAAGACACTTCAACACTTGGGTAAGACCCTGGACCTCTCAGTTGCTCCCAATAGCCTGGTGAGCTGACTTGCATGGCAGCTCCACCGCCATCGGTGCGTACGTGTGTGAGTATGTGTTAATAGGTGAATGCTTTGAAACTGCAACGTGTGAAAGCGCTATATAAGTTAGAGACTATTTACCATATAAATGGAATATTGCAATGTTTGTTTTTTCACCTTGCTCAGCCCTTTTTCTCTCAGTTGAACAAATTCCATCCCAAATACCTCATAGATTAGTGATTGAATTCCATTCACAGATTAACAAACGAAGGCCCCATAACAATGGCAAGATATTTTATTCACGGGCCGCTTACTAATTAGATATATTTTGACTTCGCTCTTCTTTGCTTTTCCAAATACCACGGAGAATACGCTGCGCCCCAGCAGGGACGGGTGTTCGCCTGGCTGCAACAACGTTACTGGCTCGCAGAGAGCATGATCGATATTACTTTATAGGATGAGTTCAGTGCATTCATCAAGGTGAGCTTCAATAAAGGAATGTGGTTTCCTCTTAATGAGACCGTATGACTGTTGAAGATGTCTGCAATCGATAGTCAGTCCGGATGTAATTTGCTGAGTCTGCCTTTGGTACCAGCTGAAAACAAAGATATGGAGTAAACTGAAGGGACTTCCAAAGAGACCGCCATACAGGCTAAGAGAAACTTTCCTCATTCTGTCGAGTAAAAACTATGAGCAGAAATCAAAAACTGATGCTAAAGTTGCCCTTTTCAAAACAAATGCCACTTTGAAATGTCAACGAGCCAGATGCAGTTCATAGTAGTAGTCAGGGTTCTGTTACGCTGAAGTTTTGCAGGGATTCTGACAAGTTCATTCTAACTCAGTGGCAAAAAATGTGAAATGGAAACATAGTTAATGTTTCTAATTGGGGCTGGGATAACTCCACCTTGATATGTCAAAATGAATGCTGCTCGAGGATCTTTTGGCCCATCCATGGAAGACAATCCTGCCTTGAAAAACAATGATGCCAAACACATTCATGAATAAAATCCCAACATTTACCATGGGGAGTCTGACTTTAAACTTTAGCAAGAAATCATTGTAGACCAGTACAACTGGTCTCTGTAACCCTTTCAGTATTTTGTGTTCTTCTTTCCTATTTCTTTAACCGACCAAGCATAATCCATCCATAATAGGTTGTCATTCTCATGAAGATATGACTCCCCCCTCCTCCCATAGTTTTCATGGGCAACAGTTATTACATTTATAACTTGACTGCTTTTGAGAAAAGGGTCTTGCTATGAGGAGAGATATTTTTGGATAGTTGTTCAGTAAAGCAGGTTACATCAGCAGACATTGCTTGCAGTCCATGAATGCATCACAGCTGCTTCAAATTGGATGACCAATATTATTTCAATGCTCACTCACACAAAAAACAAAAACAAAAAACAACAGAATAAACATTTTGAATTGGCAGGAGGACAGAGGAATGGTATCCTGCTGCTTGTAGACTCCATTCACATCATAAAAGACAGAATGGTATGTTCATAATAAATCTTACAGTTGGTAGACTTTCTTTCAAATGTATTCAAAGTGTGCTAATACTGTCACTACGGCTACTACAACAGCTACCTCTACGACTACCATTAATAACAATCATCATCTTCATCAGGGAATGCAGGGAGAATCATTGGTGCTAGGCGGCCTTGGCCCATCCTTTTCAAGAGTCAGGAACTGGGCAATAGACATCACTGCTGACCCATCACACATAACCTACTCTTCCTTCTCCCCTCTCGTAGGAGGTACATATCACTGTACGCCAAAAATACCAGAACAACTTTATCCCATGAGCCATCACTCTGCTAAACTCCCCTACAACACTACAGCATCCCATGTAATATACTAACAACACCGTCTGTGCCTGATCATACCTCCCTCAATACAGTTCACATCCTAATAAAAACGCAGCCTTTTTATCATCTCATGTCACCACATACTGTTACAATATACTGCTCATTAAATACATTGTGATATATATCCCTGTTGCAAATAATATATATACAGTGTATATATGCACAAACTTGTTTATCCAGATTTTATTTAACAACGTTACTTTAATACATTGCACTTTGTATTTTGTATCATGTATAATGTGATGTTGTCCGGTCGTTGTTCACTTTAGTACAAGGTGTAACTGAAGATACGTTGATACGTGCAAATCTACTTTGCTACTAGCGCTGATTCAGATTCTGTTTCTGATTTGATCATTTTTATTATAAAAGATGTGTCCAGGTTGGTAGTTTAACTGTCATTTTTTACAATTATTATTGACAATTTGGGGTTACTTGGTTTTGGAGTGTAGTGTTGGCTGGACTAATGAATAAACCAGGACGGACAACACTTGTATTGCCACCAAGATTAGTCAACATTGGAATCACTGTTCCTACTCATTCAGTGAAATGTAAAAATAGTGTGGATACAAAGTGGAAGCCTAAAAAAAGAGGTCATTAGAATCACTTATTGTACCCCTCATCCTCCCTTACACACACACACACACACACACACACACACACACACACACACACACACACACACACACACACACACACATATTTTTGATCCTATGATCTTTATATCTTACTTGCCCATATTGCGATTTTAATCACATGCTTATTAATTGTGCAGCAAAATAATAAGCTCTGGAAGATTAACTGCATCTGAGTCATCTATGGCCAGAAGCAATTTTTATGTTGATTTCACATGAGATAGCATGCACTTTAACAAATAGTTGGGAATAATGGTCTCACTGTGGGTTTTTACACCACTGTCCCCTTCTCTTGTCCTGCAATGGAACAAATCCAGGAATGGATAATGGGAAAACTGTCTGTCATAGGTCAGACTGACAACTTTACTGTGTTGGAGTGCAACTCTGGCACGCTCTGACAGTCTGTGAGTTATTATCCTTTACTAGCAAGTTCTTCATGCCCTAACCTCCTCATCACAAGTTATTTGGACAGTCAGAACGAACTGTCACGGAATCTGAACTGGATTTCAATAAGCGACATTGAGACGGGTGTGGGAAGAACTTGCCAGATGTTTTAGGCGTTGAGTTTGTATGAATACTTGAGTTTTGAACGTATAGCTTTATGCACCACATTATATGTGTTTTCAGAATGTACCACCAATCCTTAAACTGCCAACTTGTTAATTAATGGGCGGCTTGAACCTATCCAAGTTGTCATTGGCTGTGACCTTGTACCGGTCACCAGTCAATCACAGGGCCACATATGAAGACATACAACCATTCTCTCTCTCTAAATTGTCAAGGTAATTCAGGGCCTCCAATGAACCTAGTGCATGTTTTATGTGAGAGGAAACTTGGAATAAACCCACGCAGACATGAGGAAGTCATGCAAACTCCGCACAGAAAGGCACTTTGTTGGAATTGAACCAGGAACCTTATTATCTTATTATAGAGGAGAACATTTTTGTGTCCTTGCAATTCTGCTGCTTAGGGTTTAGCACCTTTTCCTGTCTCATATGGCAAATTAGTCCCAGTTGGTGCACGTAGGGATACTGTGAACCCTCGTTATAACGCGGTTCACCTTTCACGTTCTCGCAGCTTCACGGATTTGCATTGTGCAATGTGTTCTGCATTCTGATAGGCTAAACAGTCTCCCCACTTCTTCTCTACCTGTGTGTCAATAACATTACGGTTGAATATGTGCATGTACGTAGAAACCGCTTGCCAAATTTAAGTTTGCAAAGAAGAAAAAAGAGCGACAACAACTACCCATAGCTATGCTCTTCTCTTGAAAAAACACACCTGCACCACGGGCTTTAGAAAAAAAAAACGCAACAGAGCAGAGTCAGGATGCAGCGGCACAGTCAGAAGAGCAGTGAAATACGCGCGAGTCACAATTTGTCCTACTGTACTTTGTATTTTTCATTTTGTCCCGTTCTAATCCAATTACTCGGGTCGAGGTGGGGTGGTGCTGATCTCCACAATTTGAAGTCTTCTGTTCATATTGATGATTAAAATTGTTATTTTACAGTTCAGTACTTATTTGTAAAAAAACGTTTATACAGTACTTTTATTTGTTACACAAATGCTTGGGCCTGTAAAAAGGTTTTGTTCTTTGGTTTCAATGTATTATAGAGCATTTCATTGTATAATAATTGTAAAAAAAATAACGGTTACTACTTCATGGATTTTGCCCTTCACGGGTTCTTTTTGGAACATAACCCCTGCGAAAAAACGAGGTTCACTGTACTCACAGTCTGTATAAGACGGTCTCGTCTTCTTGACAGTTGGTCGTATTTTACACTCCGAAACATCTGTCATCTGAAACGGGGGAATTGCGAAGAGCGGGCCATCCGATCTAAGCTAAAACATCAATGATCAAATCTGTGGTGGTACCATGGAATCTGTCGCAGAATGTCTTGGACATACTTGAAGAAAGGAGCACAGTGCACAAATTTCATGTGGCCTCGCTGTTGCTCCGGATGATAAAACAAAGCATTGCAAAGCCTAACCCATTCAAAGTGGATGGGGATACCTGTTGCCTTTATCTGTGGACATCGCGGGGTGATGGAAAGAGCACTTCAAATTTCTCCTAATTCTATATGACATAACCTCCATGGGGTAATTGGGGGCTGGTAGGATCTGCTGAGCCTACATTCAGATCCCAGATGACGTAACTGAGTTAGTCAAGAAACTCCTCACTGTCAAAACATCAGGCGTTGAGAAGAAAACTCTGTGGAGATTGTAGAATTTGGTCCTGTATGGTTGGTCAGAGTATTTCAGTCTGTCAACATGTGCTTTGTAAACCCAGGCAAGACTTACAACCACATGCCTTGGAAAGTTCCTCAGGGGTGTGTGGTCCTTGTGTCGAATTCAAAAGCCATCCTGTCTCTTTACAAACATAATGAGAGCTGTGTTTGTATTTTCTTCACAGCCTCACACTTGTTCCAAACGGGCAGCGGGCTTTGCCAGGTGTGCTTTTTTGTCATTCCTCTTCAATAATTTAATGGACAAGAGCTGCAAGCCCAGTAGAGGGATAGAGAGAGTCTGACTCGAGGTCCTCAGCATCACATTTTTTGCTTTTCGGGGATGATGTGCTTCTGTCGGCATCATTGCCGTACAACTTCCAGGTAGCACTGGGATGGTTTTTGGCTGAGAAAGCAATTGGCTTGTAAGTATGCTAAGTATCTCGAGGTCTTGTTCCCAAGGCACGGTAGGATAGAAAATTATTTAGATGTGCATTGAAGAGATATCAAGATTAATGTAGATGTTGTGGAGACTGAGCGGAAAGCGAGTTGTCAGTGTACAGGTCCCTCTCTGTTTTAGCTCTCAACAATGGTCACAAACTTTGGTCATGGCTGAAAGGACAGGGTGACAGATGCACGGCAGCAAGGTTTGGCTTGAGAGATTGGATGAGGAACATACACATGGGGCTGGGAGTTCACTGCTCTTTTGCCCTCTGTGAATTTTCCATTTGCCTAGGTGTTCTGTTTCAATGAAAAAAAAAAAAATTAGAAAGGAAATACGACAGACTGAGATCAGCATAAATATCTTTTTGCAAGACACGCAACAGCAACTAGTACCACTTTGTGGACCTCTGTGTAGACTTAAAATGGAGGTAATCTGGGGTGGAAAACAAGGACAAAAAATTAGTTTAATGCAGAAAAGAAGAAAAGACAGCAGCTTAACTATATCAATGCTTGTACAATTTGATTGATATTTTTCTTTGATACAAGCAGTTCATGAAGCTGTTTAAAACATATCATTCAAGGCCATGTGCAAACTGGCAATCCTCGCCCCAATCCTCACCCACCCTGCCTCCAAGCCGACAAAAGACGAAAAAGTATTGCACATTTACAGCTATGGCGAGGCAAATGTTGAAAGAATGGATAAGAGAACATTTCAAAAATGTGCTTAACAGATCTACTCAATGTATTCAGTTTGAAGCGATTCTCTTATCTTCTCAAAATCCATCTTTATGTCCCCCCCAGTGTGGTTCTTCATAACTAATGTCCAAATGTTTCCGCGAGTTGGTTTAATCCGTTTTTATATGTGTGTGTGTGTGTGTGTGTGGTGTGTGTGTGTGTGTGTGTGTGTGTGTGTGTGTGTGTGTGTGTGTGTGTTGGGAAATATATCGACAAAGGTTCAGACACCCTCATCTAATTGTCAAATAAGGCGGAGATGGATTTTCGATCCTATGTTCTTTGCCTCTTGAGTGGTGGTGTTTCCCTATTGCAATAGCACTCAAAGGAAAGTTAATAATGTCTCTATTATACTTCATAAGCCAAAGACGAAATATTTAAGATTGTACTGTTTAGTTTTTATTTTATTATTCTCAAGTCTGCCAAGTCTACCAAGTCTACCAAGTCTGCCCTTTGTCCCTCGTTCTGTCCGTAACCTTTATGGACAGGATTACTTGGCGCCATTGAGGGGATCCGGTTTGGTGGTCCCAGGATTTGTTTTTTGCTGATGTTTTTTCAATAGTCGCTTGCCATATCAGAGTTACTGTTTCACAGTCTCACTGTAAGGCAGATGTTTAGCTTTTTTATCAAATTTTGTGTTGTGAATTTTTCACTTTTCCACGAGTTTTCACGTTTTTTTTTAATATATTTATCATTTCAATTACTTTATGGTGAAAAAGCAGAGGGAATTTTTAAAATTACATTCTACCACTGCTCCAGCAGTTCTGACCATTGTCGCTGCATCTGAATGTAATATCCATTCACCGTGCAGTGTGGCTCCGTGAAGAACTGCCCCTTTTTGGGTCAATTTTCAGTCTGGTTGAATTTTCCCTGAGTTCTCTCATAGACTCATGTGAAATCCTTTTTTTTTTTTTTTTTTCAAAAAAACAGCCACTTCAATGCGTTCCCTGTGGGTTCCGGGAGGGGTTTGCACATTCGCAGTTTCGTCATTACGTAACCTGCTCTGGCCAGGAAGGGTGTCACTTTTATCTTCAGTAGTCCCTTGCCATATTGCAGTTCACCTTTGCGGTGATTCTATATATATAACCATATATAACTCGGATATGCAGAATAAATGTATTTTTATATATTTATTATTCCAATCATTTTTTATGTCAAGACAAGCTTTTTCTGGGGAGGCAACCAGTCAGAACATGCTTTTCTGTATCCTTGGGTCTGATTGGATGTAGCTTTGTTCTCTGAATCTCCTGCACAAAGCATACATTCTGCATCCGGCTTTGTCAATCTCACATCAACATCGCTACTCGTAGTGCTACTCTGTGTTTAAGATTTTAGGAAGTGTTATAATGGTATGGTAAAGGTTAATAAGAGTGTGGGAAAGGTTAATAAGAATGTGGGAAAGGTCAATATATACAAATAATGAAATAGAAATATGGTTACTACTTTGTGGATTTTTGTTTATCGCTGTTAGTTTTGAAACATGACTCCCGCGATAAACGAGTGACCACGAGTGCTAGACTGAAATCTAACTTCCTTGTAGCTTATGTTGAGGGAACATGTTTGTGTTTATCCCGTCACCCTTTGGTTACAAGTTTTATTGCTATGTAATTTTGACGAGACAAATGTAAATTGGGACAATTTCTTGTCACATTAGTAATTACAAAAGTTGCCCCCCCTGTCAATTTTGTAAGGAGCTGCCATTGACTGCTAATACCATTTCTCATCCATTTCAGCACCATTGTATGTTTCTTGGAGTAACTCGAGGAAGGTGGCAGTTGGTCCGCTGTTCCAAGGATACGTTTTAGTTTCCATTTGCACTCATCTGTTCAGTTTATTCAGTTTCCATTGTCCTTATTTGCATTTTATATTTTGTCAATTTGTTGATCTTTTTTTGTGACTAACGCACTTTACCACTACCAGACATATTGCCTTACCAAAGGCACAAGTCTTTCGAATCTGATCCCTTCGTACCAGCTGGGAAACAAGAACTGATTTACTGTCATATCCAATTTTATTACATGTGCTTTTGTGTGAGTTTGAATTCGCAAACTTACACATACTTGTCAGTAGTCATTACCTTTTTTCAACAGGAGTGAATTTATTGCAAAAATGAACTCTTTGGTTGCTTGCACACTCTTATTTTATTCAAAAAGCTTAGCATGCGTTATTGAAGTGCAATAAATCCCACTTGCTCCCTAACAAACTAATGATCCTGTAAGATGACACTGGCACTCAAAAGACTGAGTGTGCATTACGAATTGCAGGTGCATTTTGGCTTAATGGAAAAATAATGAATTCCAATTACAAAGTTTGTAATTTTATTTTGTGGAGAGCAATTATGACAAAATATACTGGTTAATTTTTTTCTTCAAAATCAGGGGCACTACATGCCTGTTGTTTGTCATGCCCTGCCATGAGAATGACAATTGTATGATTTGATATAAAAATAAAAATAAAAATAAAAATAAAAATAAAAATAAAAATAAAAATAAAAATAAAAATAAAAATAAAAATAAAAATAAAAATAAAAATAAAAATAAAAATAAAAAATAAAAAAAAAATAATAAAAAAAAAAATAAAAAAAAAAAAAAAAAAAAAAAAAAAAAAAAAAAAAAAAAAAAAAAAAAAATAATAAAAAAAAAAATAAAAAAAAAAAAAATAAAAATAAAAATAAAAAAAAAATAAAAAAAATATAAATGAATAAAAATAAAAATAAAAAATATAAATAAAAAAATATATAGATAAAAATAAATCATGACATTTGCTTTTTCAGTAATTTCAGCATGTATATAAGGATATTTTATCCACTGGGATGTCAGGTATGATTGTTGAAGTTGACTTGTTATCTCACCCAATTCGAACCTCGCCGGAACATTTAAACAGTCCCAAGGGGATACTGATAATCTATGATTGATTGATGTCCAAAGCTTTAACCAAATTTTTGTTCTTAGCTGTAATAAATCTGTCTTTTTCGATTATAAAATTTTCTTGAAATCTCACTCCTTGTATTTTGCGATTATAATTTGCACTGATATTGATTTTTCTCACTTACATTGATTTTTCTTTAAATGCATTTACTGTATCTGTGATTTTGGTCATTTTCTTCCTGCTTCTGGTTTTGCCTTCTCTCCTTTGCCTGAATTTTCCTCTGTAATTTTTTTCCCAACATATTCTTTGTATGAAAAAGGCTACCAAAATGCCCTGATTGAATGATTGGTGGATTGATTCCTTGAACTATGGTGTATAATGTCATCAATTCCCACGCAACATTTACAGTTCAGGGATATGAAGACATCTGTGTAGTGAATGTAATATAACGATATGTAAATACATATATACACACATACATACATTTAAACAAACATACTGCAGCACACACACCCTAACACACAAACACACACACACACACACACACACTAAATAAGGGTGGTATTGCCTTATTTTATAATACAGTCACTGCCATGTGCTGAATGGGCAGAACAACAGAAGTTGTTATAAATAATGCAGTATGAAGTCATTTACAGCTCACACGCTGGACTGACGGAGGAAAGCGGCCATTATTTCTCTAAGAATGTCTAGAAACATCTGTTTAGAGTTTCTAACAGACTGGGTTTTCCTTTGCATTTTTGTTACTTGGGCAGTCAAGAGAAATTGAGCAAAGGTGCTCATGAAGGTATGAATTAGGGTGGAGGGCAAATCATGTCAGATTAAGAAGAAAACCAAGTTATCACACAGTCATACATTCCCGAGGGGTCTTATCAATAACAATCACAACCCATCTATTTATTAAAAACTTTACCTGCATTTCGGTATAGGTCCTCTCTTAATATAACCTCAGATACTTTGAAATAATAAAGTGAAAGTAGCTGTTTATTACCGGAGGGACTTACTGTCTGAAGGTCACCTTGGTTTATTTTGAAATAATTGTGTTGTTATTCTTCCCGCAAACACGTAAAATGAGACATCCTTCGGCTTTTTGCATGTTAGAAAACAAAGAGTAGGTTTTTATTTTTATTTGTTTATTTTTTAAATTAAACCACGCATGTAACTGCATTTTGGGTGCGAACATACGGTCCAAGGCACAGTTGAGTTTACTGTGGAAACTCAAACTGCCATTTTCCCTCTTAGTGGGTGCTCATTTACAGATTTTAATTTGCCCTCAATTCAGCATTTTCAGACCATATTCATTGCGTTTATTCTAATTTGCATTTGTGTCTTGGAGACAATCCTGATCTAATTGCTTTTGGTGTTCATGCAATGGGCTGATAAATCAGTGAATGATAAATAATCACTCATAATTACATTACAATGATAAAAAAGGGCACATAAAGCTATAAATAATGAAGAGAATCTGAAGGACGAGTCTCTCTGAAAGAACCTTTGCACATATAGACACCTTTTTCTGTTTCACAGCAGTTTTATGACACTTATTAACTACCCATTGTATACCATGTAGGTTGTATTCGTATGTGTTTGCTTTCCTTTCTGTATAATTCTTAATGCACATATTATTATGTCAGTGTGCATTGATTGCATATGTTAATGCATTGTTTTGATGGTTTGTGTGTGTGTGCACGCACCTATGTGTTTATGCATGCGCGTATGTGTGTGGGCATGCACGTATGTGTAGGTGAATGTCTGCAAGTATGTCTGCGCGGTCAAACTCTGTGAAACTCTAATTTAATGAGAATCTATCAGCGCGTTCTGGTCCACTTTTTTTTTTCTGTGGAAATATATCAATCACCTCCTCACATACACACAAACCTGCTCCCCAGCATCCTTACAGATGACCAGCAAATCTGCTGCCTCTGACTTTTCTCTGCTTCTTGGGACTAAAATTTATTTCATTCCCTTTGCCAGTGCTGTGTTGCATTAAGAAGTATCTACTAACTATAAATCAAGAAATCTCTTGTCTTGGCAAATGAAAAAAAAAAAAAAGGTTGTGTGTGGCTCTTCCTCTGCTGTGATGCTGTGTGAGATGTGAGTGGGCACTGCACCAGTTGTTTTATTCATTATTTTTTGTTGTTCACTAATCTGTGACTGATAATGCATATGTTCCTGTCAAACAACAGACGTTTGCATGATTTTATGTTTATGTGCATGCCTTTAAATGAAATAATATGGCAAATTTACAATGCTGACTGTATTGTCATGTGATGATAAATAGTTCTAAATTATTTATTCATAAATACAAACATCAGTAATCTTTTTTTTTAAATAAATATACGGAGTAAAGGAGATCTAATTTCCTGTTATCACAGATAGATAGATAGATAGATAGATAGATAGATGGATAGATAGATAGATAGATTGATAGATAGATAGATAGATAGATAGATAGATAGATAGATAGATAGATAGATAGATAGATAGATAGATAGATAGACAGATGTGGTATTGTCATAGCTATAAATAAATAAATAGAGAAATTACGAAACACACACACACACAAGCGGAATGGTACGGATATTATATATACAGAATGTTACATGAAAAATAAAAATATATATATATTTAGATATATATAGTTATGCATATACTCCACATATGTAGTATTTGTGTTTCACAATTGTCATTTCATTCTTCATATTAATGAATATAAATATCTATGTGTATACATACATAGGTTCAAACATATATTGACACACACACACACACACACGCACACACACACACACACACACACACACACACACACACAAACACACACACACACACACACACACACAGACACACACACACACACACACATGTCCCATAAGATTCAGATTGATATAACACATACCGGTATATGACAAATGAGATGGATAAGTTAGAATATATATATGTGTATGCATATATCTAAATAATACAGTATATATAATACATCGTGGTGTGTGGATGAGGAAATGCGGCGGATTCGTGAAGGAGTTTCTAACTTTATTCAGAACACACCTACAGAACAATTAACCTTAAGAAAATTCGGGAACACAACCGTACATATACGGTGTAATCATGCCCCCCAGCCGTCAGTCCCGAGGTGAGAGGCCACACCCTTTAGTGTCCACCACACAGCCCCCCTCAAACACCCAGAAGGGACTCCAGGCAACAACTAGTCCCTCATGGGAGGCCTGAGCAAAACGGTTGTGGTGTCCTTCAGTCGTGAAGTCAGGAGGTGCCGGACACTGGACCTGCGAAGGTGCTGCAGGAGTCCTGGATGGAGGGCGACCACGATGAGGAACCTGGAAAGGGGAAACAACTTCAACTGCCACACAGTGTGCTGGCTTTAACCGATCCAGCGTGGCACGCTGCTGATGCCAGCCCATGTCCAAAAAAAAAAACCCAAACACAAAACGAGCCGACACAAACAACCTCGGAAAACAATGGTAGACGGGGGCCCGAAAGATGGATGGATATGTATATATATATATCCTATGAGAATTGGATGGATGAAATACAGATATGGTGAATGAGAGGGATAAGATTGAATAATTTGACAATTTGAAATATATGAATTAAGTAATGATGACAGTAATGTTTGAGTATGTTGACATGGAGTGCAGGAGATGTTGGAGCTTCTCTGTACATGTATCGTCCTTCAGACATCATGTGAGATGTGAGTCTGTTGTGAGTTGTGTGAAGCTGCTCTTGGGTTTGTCCAGTGTTTTGTAAAGGGCGGGGGTTGGCATTCACCGTAACTGCGAGTGAGTTTTGTCATCATTCTGCAGATAGACTCTCCCTTATTTTATCATTCTTTATGTAGCAGGACGATAATTGAGAATTACTGCACTCACTTCATGCTGTAGCTTGTTTTTTATCTGACGATGGTAACAACCGATGGAATATGATCATGAAAGAAAAATGGTTTAAAAAAAAAAAGAATGAATGGTAGAAAGGGACTGCCGCCAACGTACGTCTCAAAAGCCTTAAAAGGATCTGAAGGCAATACTGAACACCAAACTGTTTTCCTTCTGGCTGCTGATGTCATGACATCACAGGGGGTTACATTAGGAGTGAACTTAGTGAGGTTCATAATACCATCCTACCATCTGTTAAATTCTCTGTAAGCTTTCTCTATTTTTCTTTTTATAGCGTCAGAAAGAGATTCATCCATCTGTTTTGTAGACGTGTGTGTGTGCCCCTGAATGCAACCAGTCGTCCAAACAAACTTTCCGCTCGGTAATTGCAATGCCGGCTTAACTAAGAAAATGCAGTGCAGAGTTTTCAGCTAATTTCTTGATTCTTGAATTATCCCAAGTCTGTGATACGAACTGTGTTTGTGTTCAATTTCGGAAAATAAACTATAAATCATGTTTTGGTCTCTTTCACTCGATAGAATGGTTTGAGTTATTTGAAATACAAAAAGGGTAATGAAACCCTCTATTGATTTACGGATTTTCTGTTTGAAAGGTAAACATAGAGGCGTGTCACTTTTCATGATTTCATTTGTGAAAATGTTAAAATGGTCTGCTCTGCATATGATGTTCCTGTTGGGTTCCACTTGTTGTTGAAATAACATCTCTCCTCTGTAACGGGCTGTTATATGGAGCAGCATCTTAAAGAAACACTTAAATAATTAATTAAAAGCTTTGGTCTTGCTGCTGAATCATCATCGTGACCGTTCCGCAAACTGAATAAATTAGCTCCTTTGAATACGGGAGGTCATTTCATCCCACCTCGTGTTATTATCATCACTCCCTTAAAACAATGCCCTTGCGACACTTGCCAAAATAAGCTTTCAATTCCTGCTAATTCATGCTATGCTTTAAAATGTCATGGTGACATTGATGGGCTTTTTAATGTTTTTTTTTTTCTTTTTGTTTTTTGGCTGCTGATGAGAAAAAAGAAAAAAACTGTAGGTGGTTTTCAGATGAGATTTTCATCGACGGACAAATGCTTATGTATTACCATGTTCAATAATTGGTTTATGACAGTATATGTGTGGTCTTTGTGATAATTTGAGCGCATGTTGTTTGGAAAGCCAATCAAATATCATGTAAAAATATAAACCCATAGTGGTTAGCATCCTTATGCATTCGTACACCTATTTGAAAAAATGAGGACGAAGATGCAATTAATTTGAGCACGACTCTTTTTACAGAATCTCAGAGTCTGTGGTTACTCAGATACTGCAGGGATTTGAACCTCCGATCATAGGAAGTTCGAGTTGGCTGTCACACTGGTCTGTACGCCCCCCTTTGTCCCTGGTTGAGAGTCAACATAAAACATTGAATAGACCTTGTAGCTGCCCTTTGAAACAACCGAGACTCGGTTTCGGCAGAAATGCTAGAAACTCCAAAGTTTCTGGACGTCGGACAGAAAATTATGCTGAATTTTGAATCCCAGCCATTTGCCCTGGCATGCTTGCCAGTCTGAGCCTCTAATTTGTGAATTTCAGTCGTGCAGAATGCTGAGTCATCACCGCACACTTCCCAAACTCTCTCTCGTCTGTTTTATTGAGAGCCTTCGCTCTCCTCCATCCTCCTTCACCTGATGGTGACTCACACAAGTGTGTTGGAAATTGTGTTTTCACACTTGCACTATTTGTTGTGTTACATTAGGCCCGGCACTGTTCTGGCCTGTGGCCTGAGCTGGATGTGTTTGTATTATCCTTGAGAGGAAACAGCACTTTTTTCATATATGGAAGGAGCGTATTCTACCTTTAACACGACCCAACTGGCTGAAGACCAATCAAGATAGAGCTAAGCATGTTGGGTCACCAGTTCCTTTTCTGCTATTCGGCCCAGTATGCAGTATTATTGTTGGCAAATAATAATGAATTAATTAATTTATTCATTTTCCATACCACTTATCCTGTGCTAATAATAGTGTTTTTTACTCACTGAACAAATACACGGGACTAATACCTACTTAGCCACTTAGAGGGTAGTGCTCTCGCAATTTGTGGCGAAACACTGACTTAGCACCCAGTTAAGCCAAAAAAGAGAAGACAGCTGTTGCTGTAGAATGTACCTTTACTTGAACACTTCTTCACTTGTGCTAGGATTACAAAAAAAAACTGAAAATAAACGATATAGACATTCAATCATTCTCTACAAATGAATTCACATATATAACGGTGCCACAAACGGCCATTATAACTTTGCTCTCCACTACATTTTCACAACTGTAAACACCTTACCTTATTAAATTATATTTCTCAGCGTTGTCATGTATTTATGAACTTAGATTCTTAATATCAAAATAATCAACTAACGGTTGTCTCTGTGATGTTTCAAAGTGAATGACAGATTAATCCAGAGCACGAAACGCATCTACCACGCTTCTCCAACAGTTAAAACTAACCGGAAAGAGACCAAACAGCTGTGACGTTACCATGATGACAGACTTCAAATGAAATATCTTTCTCCACAAACCAAACCGTTGCAGTCAATACAGCAATCTTTACATCAATCAAGCAACTGACAAATTCTTTACAGAAGAATCATGCAAAATACATGGACAAACACAGACATATCATCGGTCTGGGCTATTTGAGGGTTCCCTAATAAACCTGCATGTTTTTAGACTATGGCTGGTATGTTATTGGTGGTCAGTATTATGTTCATTCATTCATTCATCCATTCATTTATCCATTCTTTAATTGCCGTCCATCAATTTCTTTATTTATTCATTCATTCATTATCTGTACCAGTTATCCCGGATTCAGGATTTATTTTTCTCCCGACTTGACCACCTCAGACTGGTAACCAGGCTGTCGCTGGGCGAGAGACGGGGATCATCCTGGAAGGGTTTCCATTCGGATGTAGGGTCCCAGACAGAGAAATTCAACTGTTCACACTCTCATTCACACGGCGGGGCAATTTAGGGTCTGCATGGTTTTGGTTTGTGGGAGGAAGCATGAGAACCTGGAGGAAACCAACCATGCAGACTCGGGGGAGAACATGCGGACACCTAATAAAAATGGCCCCCCTGTCAGAATCCCATCAGGGACTGTCTGACGGCGTGGCAGATGCGTTGACCACCGATCGGCCCATAACACGACCCAACTAGCTGATGTACTAATCAAGATAGAGTAAACCATGTTGTGTCACCAGTTACTTTGTCTACCAAATGGCAACAAATATTTTCATTGGTCAGTTTTAAGTTAATTAATTCATTCATTATCTCTACCACTGATCTCAACACCTCCGGTACCCAAGCTGTCATTGGGCAAGAAACGGGGTTCACACTGGACTGGTCCATCACTGGGTCACAAATGGAGACAAACAACCATTCACTCTCTAATTCACACATGTGGACAAATTAAGGTCTTGCCTCTTGCTTTGTCTGCTCTGAGGATCAGCATATTATTGATTGTCAGTGTTATGTTTTTCATGTCATTCATTCAGTCGTTCATTATCTTTCCCGCTAACCTGCACTCAGGGTTCATTTTGCTCCCGACTTGACTGCCTTGAACTGTAACTCATTCTTTTAATATTGAGAATTTCCAATGAATATTGGGATTAAAGCAATGATAGTCAAGTGAAATCACTTTAGGCTGCAAAAACAAAAAGTGCCCCGTTTTTTTTTAATATTTGACCTTTGCCTTTTGGGTGTTTTAATAGACACATTAGAAGCCCTTTCTTTTCAGTTTTCAACAAACCTGGAGCGTCATTTTTCGACACACCCGGAGATGCATCTATTTTCGGGTGCAGCGTCAGTGAAGGAACGCAATTTCTCATTTACAACAGAAATATGTGAAACATGCAAACTCCGCTTTTACTTCGGTTAGGTTTAGAAATAGATACAGGTCTTGATGTAGACAGTTCGCTTCATGTTCATTGCAAAATGACAAGAAAAGGGTGCCTAATCCGTTGGTATGTTGACACATTGGGAGTGAGGATGGGTTCTTTGGTTTTGTTGTGGGGAACTGTATCAAAAAAAATTCTTGTCTGTATCCAAGTTGATAAGCAAAAGCATATTAAAGTTAATTAATTAATTTGTAATTTCTACCCCTGTTTGAAATCTGGATGTCCGAAACTTTTAAATAATGCATATGTGCACTCTTTCATTCATTCACCCATTCATTTATTTTCTATCCCGCTTATCCTGCACTCAGGGTCAGGGGAGTCCTGGTAACGTCATTTATTTTAATCTAATTGGAATGCTGCTGCAGAGTTTACAGTCTCATAAAAAAGAAAATCAGTAGAACCTTCTGTTAAGTAGAAGAAAAACAAAACAGAGCCTCACACTTATTTGGTCTGACATGTGAAATGATTCTGCACTACATTACATTTTCCATCATGCAGCAGATTGTCTGCTTATGTTCTCACTCAAGCTGTGAGCTTTTCTTGACAAAGAAAAAAAAAATTAAAAACTCCAGTGTAATGAAACTTTGGACAAAATAATGAGATTGATAAAAAACTGTAAATATGACATTAACCATTTGGGGATACCTTTCGATTATTATACAAGTATAAAGCGCAAAAGACAAAAATCACTGATAGCTTTTCAACATATCCATATATCCATCTGTTCCTGATTATAATGCTGGATAAGCTAACTATCATAACTGGACATGTGTGTGTGTGTGTGTGTGAGTGTGTACAGGAAGAGGGTTGTATTGGGGTGTGTTTGAGAGTGTGTGTCCACGTGTATGCTCATATGTGCACAAGCATGCAGTCCCCTCTGGGAGAACTTGGGATCTTGCATGCCCTTAATAATCTCAGTATTTGTCGTATTTAACCCTGAGGTGCTGCTATGTATCTCATATTTTATTTATTTATTTATTTTTAATAACAGCTCCAATGTTGTAATGTTCTGAAGCAATGTGTTGTTGTAGAAACAACTGCATAACCCTTCGGGACCGATCTGATGACTGATGTTATTTTTGTGGAGTCAGCAGTTTAACTCTAGTCGTCAATTAAATAAGACAAAAATAAGTAGTGAAACGCTTGAAAAAAGCCCCTGATCAGGGATAAACACTTATAGATATATGTGGATATATCCTCCAGCCCTGTGTGTCTGATTCTTTTCTTCTCTCCGCCCTGCTCTCACTCTCTCTCTTTTTACTCCGACCGGTTGAGGCAGACGGCCGCCCGCATTGAGGTGGGATTTCTGTCAAAGGTTTCTGTAGTTTTTGGAATGTTAACAATAATAATAATAATACATTTTTTTGAAGCGCCTTACTCGACATGTAAGAACGCCCTACACACATACAAATATCCACAAAATACAGATTTAAAAGAAACAATAAAAATAAAAACAATGAAAGTGACAAATTGGTCAAAGTGGTAAAAGTAAAATATAAATCTAACAGAGAATCTGGGGTCAGGTGGAATAGGCCACTTTGAAAAGATGGGTTATCTGTTGGGATTTGAAGTTGGGGAATAAATCGAGATTCTGCGTTGGGATAGGGTTTCTTTATATAATTTTAAAGAGTGTGGTCCAGACCTGCTCTACACGGAAAGTGTCACGAGACAACCCACATATAAATAGAATCTGACTTGATTTGACATAATGTGTGCTTTGATACTGTCGCCCTAACCTGCAGTAATCTACAAAAACATCTGAAATCTGGACAACTGACATTTGCAGATTCCTTTCGCTGTGTACATGTTTAGTTTTTAAATATGTCTATTTGTATGAACCATCTACAGTATGAACATCCCTATATATGAACAGATTGGCCCATGAGCAGCGTTTTTGAACAAGCCTTTGTGCACAAAAACACAAACAAACAAACTCGCTTTATGAGCATAACGGCATTCGTGCGTGGTACTCCGTGTTATTGGCATCATAGTTCTCTCCTGCTGTAATGCTTTTTTGTGCTTTTTTTAAGTAAGTTAGCCCCCATTACGCCTCCAAAAAAGTTAAATGTGCCAGTGCTTTTGATGTTAAGAAGAAGAAGGAATTACAATCAATATGAAGAAGAAAATAACAGCTAAATGTGAGAGTAGTGTTTGTATTACGGATCTTGCCATACACTGTGACATGGTTCAACCATCGGTACAATCCTGAAGAACTAAGATGGGCTAAAGACGGTGTGCCTAAAGGGGTGACTACGTTAACGAAGCAAAGGTCTCAAGTCTGAGAAGAAGTAGAATTGTTATAGTTTGTTTTGATTAATGAAAGACAGCTTGCTGGAGATAGCATTAGCGAGGGTTTCTTAGGAGGGAAGGCTTTACTTTTGCATGCTGATTTAGTGAAGGAAATCCAGACTACAAGAGATGGCAAATAGGGTGAGAACACCAGCAACACAGCAATAATTAAGGTTATCTTTAATTTCTTTCTGTTTTTTGCTACAAATAAAGCCATAAAGAAGTTTCAAAAGAGTGCTGCATGTTTTTTGGGACTGGAGAATGGATCAATGGGATTTTTCTTTGATTTCAATGGGGAAAAATTGATTTGGAGTCAAAGAATTAAATGGTATGTGTGTCGATTCTATTCTATTCTATTAGGGAAAGTGAAGCTGTTTGGCAAAGATACCCTCAAATACACTTCGACCCCTTCTCATTTTTTCCAACTCAGCTTTATAAGTCAAGTCAATGAAAAATGGAAAAATAAAAAAGTCCCAAGATGCTGAATTCACTTAACAGCGAAAGGTGTAAAATATGCTGCCAGATCCCACTGAAATATTCCAATCCAGTGACATCTATTGAGATCACGCTGCTAAGTGGGGGCTGAAGACGACAAATTGGCAAATTTGACATGAAATGTCCAAACCGCTGCCTTGTCGACATAAAGAGAATAACTTGAGAGCTCAAAAGTTATACTATCTTGACAATGCGAGTACAGCTGGTGTGAATCTATATGTGTAATTTCCTGAATGGATGATTTCCATATTTCAGCTCAGTCTGGAGATCAGATGACAATTACATTCAATTACACAGTTACATTTTATTTTTGATTTGAAACAAAGTTTAGCCTGACGTTGAATGAACACAGTTTAGCAGAGAGCACTTGAATAAGGTCCAAAAACCAGCCAGTCAAATCAATTGTTTTTAATACGTGCTTTGCTGAAATATATTGTCACTTTCCACCACAGCGTGAAATAAAATCTCTCATATGCTGTCTTTAAATCTCATCTACATATTAAAGATTTGAGAATGGTGGTCTTGCAAACCCCGAGGAGACATAAGGCAGTTATTTTCTTGTTCTCCAAGTCAGGCTGGTGGCTCGGGGATCAGAGGGCTTGGTTTAAACTCGAATGTTTACTTATGATCTCGGCATTTGAAATATCCTAGATCATTTTTAATGTTGGCTTATAGAGGCAAAACCTATACAGCAGTGATGTAATTACTGTAATTTTCAAACAAAAAACACAGGTTCCCCAATGATTCCCATTATCTACTCACATGATTTGTTTGACCATATATCTTCATGTTTGTTAAGTGTATAAAAATGTTTTAAGCCACAGTTAAATGTCGACAATGCATGATAAAACCCAGCAGACCATCATATCCAACATATTCTCAAGACATAGACCAAGACCAGGACTTAGACCTTGACTTAAACATAGACATGGATATACTGTAGAAAAGAGCTATAGACTCAAACATACATAAAGCCATCGCCATCGCCATCGCCATCAACATGGGCATAGACTTGGACTCAAACTTGTACTCGGAAATAGACTCAGACTTAGACTTCAACTTAAAATTGAATTCAAACTTAGGCTGACAGAAAGACTCAGACTTGGACCGCTGACCTACACTTAGACAGGCTTTCTTGTGTACCCGGTACTAATGTTGTCAATTAGCACAGAATTCAATACACAGTATATGCAAATATTCAGCAGCAAAGTACTATAAAGTGCAATAGTAAAAGCTTCCTCAAAGAGAAAGGACTTGAAAAGTTAAACAAGAGTGCAGGGGTTGTGATTACAATTCTGCCTCAGAGACAGAAGGGCTCTGGTTCAATTCTGACACAGGGCCTTTCTGTGTGGAATTTACATGAACTTCCACTGTCTGTTAGGGTTTCCTCCAGGTTCTGTGGTTTTCACCCACAATCCAGGAACATGGATGCATCAGTCAAAAAATTCAAAAATGAATGAATGATTACATGTATAAATGTAAGCGTGCACAGAGACGGTTTCAACATTTGACCGTCCAAGTTTTATTTCTGGTTTACTTCTTTACTTACTTTAACTGAAGACAGATCATCCAAGCCGGTTTAGTTGGAGTGTATATATTTTCCATTATTAGCAGTCATATTTCCTTGTCTTGAGAACATGCAGTAGCTACGCATGATCTGCTGTTCAAACGTAAGTCACCTTGATGACAAACCATGTTTTGAAGCGTATGCAGGTGATTTCACCACACAGCCACCTTGAGTCACTTGGCCTTTAGAACTCACAAACATGTTTAACCCCCGTTTTAGGTGTCACTGTCTGTCTATCTGGTGAAATTATTCCAAGAAAATAAAAAAACGAAACCTTGACGTGTAGAGGTGTGAAGATTATTTCCTCACATAACGTTAAATTCACCATTTTAGAATTTGTCTTGGAGGAAAAGGAGCGTTCAGTGCACATTTGTTACAGTTCAGTGGCACAGCGGTCCCGTTCTGAAAGAGCTGAGGTTGCAGGCGGCTCATTGTTTCCATGGGGGTTGAATTACAGTATCCTGAAGGTTCTTTATTATTTTCCCCGCACAGAGAACTCATTTCATTCCCCAAGGTCCATTTTAGCTCGATTGAGGACTTCTGCTTTTTTTTGTATTGCCTTTTCCCTGAATAAAGAAGGGCTGCCTGGAACGACACGAGCATTTTCTTTTTAGAAATATGAGTTTATTATATCTGGAGCATCATTGATATTCTTTAAGCGTCAAAAACCTTACAAAAATACAAGGTGGTGATAAGACAAAACAGTAACTGAGGAGGAATCTAGGTTAAGACCTTTCTCGCCTTTTCAACGTGATTGAGTCATTTTAAGATTTACATATTTGTAAACCAATATGACACCATTATTACACCACCTGCCTGTGGGAGCCACCTATAAATTTGTTCTAGGCTTCCTGTGAAAAAAAAATTCACATTGATTGATAACAAGGAACTTCATTCATAATTCATAGCTTATTGATCTTACTCCATGATTGTCAATGCAAAGTTTAATAGATCTTTTTTTTTGTTAACAGTCGAGGTGTAATAAATACATTTTAGAATTTTTGACTGGGATTTCGAATCAAAAATGCTTTTCGCAACTTTCACATTTCTAACTGGTTAGAGAAAATACATTTCCTGTGTTTTCTTTAAGTAAACAGGAGTTAATAACTTCACTTCTTTTTGTATAAAATGGCAAAACAGTGATACTATTCATAGTGAGCTAGAGACAAAAAGAAATCTGTAATGCAGTAATATAGTTTAACATTTGCACTAGGGCATCGGCTCAGTTCTGTCAAGGCGGACAACAATTTAAATCTTTAATAGCATGGAAATACATGATTTAATGATGTCAGAAAATGACATGAACTAGTCTTAAGTGACCAATTTGCCTACTATTGACATTTGTGTGCTTCTCATTATCTATCTATCTATCTATCTATCTATCTATCTATCTATCTATCTATCTATCTATCTATCTATCTATCTATCTATCTATCTATCTATCTATCTATCTATCTATCTATCTATCTATCTATCTATCTATCTATCTATCTATCTATCACTATAAAACCGCTGCAAATATGTTTGTTACTCCATTGCTTCGTCCTGGACATGTCACATCCCGAATCTATCTATACATATAATTGTCAAATGAAATATGAATATATATTTTTTTAACCAATATTTATTTTATATAGTAAAAAAGGACAAAAAAATCTGTTCTTTAGCTGAATTTAGATGTCGTATTGTTTGTTTTGCAAACATCTCCGGGTTTTAATGTTCATGGCTATGCTTTTGTGATTAGGATTCACAACTTAGTCTCTATCAGAAACTATACATGCCTTGACCTTCAGCTGTGAGTCCTATTTGTGATTGTGTGAATACATTTATTGATAGTTTCAATCTTTCTGTAGAGAAGTCTTTCTGGAAGAGTCTTAGGGTCAACATTCTATGCTTTCCCAGATCTGAAAACCATCGTCGCAGCTTGAATTGATGCTGCAGCCATGAGGGTGTTAAAAGACCGATTACCTTTGAGTGTGTTTCTAACCGGTCTCGCTGGTGCCGTTATCTTGCCTCACAAGCGAGACGACAGCTTTTATATGACTCTGCCCTCCTTGCCTCCCCCAACTGCTGCAGAATTACTCAGGGTACATTCAGGAGAGTGACTTGCTCCTTCACACTCCCATATTAACTCAGGATTTGATAGGCACGAAATAGCCTCACTGCTGACGCTGCTGCGTAGTTTACAGAAAAATAAATACAGAAACAAAAAAAGGTTGCTTCACGGTACCACATGTGCTCTGATCCAACACACCCACATGCACACACAAACACACACACACTTTTTTATTCCCTTTGACGTTATCAGTAAATGTTAACATGAAGCAATCTCTCGGACATTATCACAAAATCTGGCAGGTGGTCCCCTTCTTCTTGCACAAGTGTTATATGTCTTTTTAACAATAATCTAGAATTTATACACATATATATAAATATTTTTATTTTTTTTTATTTTTACTCCAAAAAATAGATAATAAAAATAAACAAACAAACAAATAAATAAATAGCCGCGCTTTGATTTGGACTCAAAAGTCCCCGACTTGTGCCTTCAACGAAGGAAGCGCATTAAGAATTGGGTCATAAAACAGCTGGGTGCTGAATTTTTATTTGTCTATTTTGGGGGGAAATATCACACAGACTTGGTACATTAATTAAGCTTCGGGGTATCAAAAATGGGTTATAGTGTGTTTGTTACAATGGCTCCAAGATAGCGGGTTATCGGTACAGTAAGGAAATGAAAATGAATGAATACATGAAAGGGGATTTTTGATCAGGTCACTGGGGAACTGGATTTCTCGAAAGAACTGTCTAATAATTATGGCATGTCTTGTGCTTGGAGTAAGTGATGAAAAAGTCCAGAGACTTTTTGTATTTAACAGAAACTGAGTCACTGTTTGCCATATCAGTAGTTAAGCACCTTATGTTGTGATGTCAGCAACAATGTATTCATTTGCACGGTCAACCAGTCCCATTATTGAGATAAATATCAGAGGCAGGGCTCGGGCTCATTATGCAAAGTAATACATAATAAAAAAACAAAAAAGCAACTGCAGTGAAGTGTTGCCAAGATAACAATAAATGCTAAGACTCAGCTGAGGGGAAGCTCTCAAACAAAATGCATCACGTAACTTTTTGTCCCGTTGTAATCTGTTAATCTGGTCTATTTAAGGTGATGAATCAATTTCTGGTCATGGATTCTTGCTTTATTTGTCTATATTCCCCCTGGCTTTTTTTCCTTTGCTTATCATCCTTTTCCATTTCTTCGTTTCTCTATTTCTTCTTTTTTAATTTCTTTTGAACCGAAACCCTTTCCTTCATTTTTGGCACTCTTCTGATTTGCTGAAAGGTCATCGTCAGCCTCCGCAGTGTTATTGCGGCCAACAGCTCATGTTTGATGAAATTATGGGTTTTTACAATGGAGTTTCATTGTTAGGGGGAGAAGTGGTCTGACTAGTAGCTTCATCATCATCGCATTTTAATTACACTTTCAATTTACTATGGAGAGATAATTAGTCCACACGACATAGTGATTGTTTGCAGATGGCTTTCTTTCCTCTCTAGTCAGGGTTATTATGCAGTTCTATGCCAGCATTACTCTACATTAATTAGGACTGTACACTCTTTGATATACTGTCACGTGGCTTGATCGTTTAACGCCATTTTCCATGCATCCTCTTGTGACGCAAACACGGGAGAGGAAGGGAAGCCTTCATGGTAAAGACTAAAACTTCTGCTGTGAAACAAATGAGAGAGAAAGACTGATATGCTCCATTCATTGGACCTTCAGAGTTGTAGCTACGACATCATACTAAATGAAATGAAATGAAATTAAAGTTTAAAAAGAAATAATAATAAAAGACATATTTCTAGAGCACTTTCCATTAAAGTGCTATGCAAGTGAGAGGGGGTTCGAGTGAGTACAAATGTATCATGACACACATTCTGGGACGTGGATGGGGTTAAAAGTTTCCAGTTAGCTCCTGCATGTTTTTGGGATGGAGGAGGAAAGTGAAGAACCTGGAAAAAAACCCAAACAGACAAGGAAATAATACTCAAACTGAACATCCCACTTCCGAAGCGTCAACAGCCTGACAAGGAGGGTTCCCTTTGCGTCATATACTGATGCATTAGAACCCCTTTCTCGTCATTTTCTGACAAACCTGAACTGTCATGTCTAAATAAAAATCTGTATCTATATCTAAACCTAATCTAAATAAAAGCGGAGCTTGTAAATTTCCACATCTCTCTGTTCTAAATCAGAAATTGTGCTCCTCCACTGATGCTTCACCAGAAAATAGAAGCTTCTCCAGGTTGGTCGCAAAATGACGAGAAAAACCAGCCTAATGCGTTGGTATCTGATGCATTTGGCAAACTCCACACAGAAAGGCCCCCTGTTGGGATCGTGAGGCAGAATCGCTAACCACTTTGCCAACGTGAGTCCCAAAAAAAAAACATGCCTACAGTGGCAAAAAAGTTAATCTCCCGTAAAGAATGAACAGAACTGGCCTGCCTGGTGTGGAGAGGCCGACTGTTCCACCATGTTGGTGCACGAAAAGAATATGCCCACTTGCCATCAGGTGAGGAGCAACATCTTAAAGCCTGCTCTTGTCTGAACAGGAAGTCAGTGGAACGAGGCTGGCAGCAGGGTAATGACTTCAAATTTACCTGCTCCAGTCAGAAGATGAGCTGCTGTGCTCTGGAAAGTTGGCAGGCATCGGAAGCTTTTCTTAGGTAGCCCGGAAAAAAAGACAACACAGATCTCTGTGTCCTCTAGTGGCAATATGGGAGAAGATGATGCTAGTAAACTCTTAAATACAGAGGTCTTAGAAGGTCGCTCTATTATTGCACTGAATATCAATGGAATACTATTAGGTGTCAGGGGCCACATATGTATGCTTAACTTGTAAACTTTTTTTTTGGTGTCTCATGAAGCAACATGTTTTCAGATTGGAGTTTGAACTACACTAAGTACAGTTTGAACTCTCATCTCCTGCATGAGATGAACAGCAGCAGACAGACAACACATCGATTTCCATTGTAAGTCCATTCACGAGTTTATGGGCTGGTTCTCAAACTCCAAATGTATGGTACTTGTAACAGTGAATTGAGGTCAGGGTTCTTCGACAGGCAGAAATGAGCTAAAACAGTTAAAAAGTAATAATGAAATCATGGGGGAGGCAAATGAAATGGGAGAAAATGGGCATAATTCACTGGCAACTTTACTTACGAGTACTTCTCCTGAAGAAAATGTGATAATTACCGGAACATGGTAACCTACTTTAGTGGGAGCCCAGGGACCCCTGGCCCATGTCTCTTTCCACAGTAATTATTGTTTAAAACACAAATTAGTCCAGAGGTAAATCCGATCCACATACAAGGCATCGATAAACCTTTGCAGAGTTTTACTCTGCTTAGAAATTAAATACCGACAGCGGCAGAGAGGCAGTCTGATATTACACTCTGGTGTCTTCTTCCATCACAATAAAATTTCCAAGGGTTTTCATTTCCGTAAATGAAACATACCAAGTTCTAAGTGCATTACAAGCAGAGAAAAAGCTTTGAGAGAATTTGATTATATCCAGCAGGTTCTTTTCGGTTGAAATAAAAAAGTCAAACATACCAAAGATGATGGCATTCAGTTTTCTACAATCTGGGAGTCACTTGTCAGTGACTTTATTTAGACCAGCATGTGGGAAACTGTTGGTGAAAGTACCGTGGATCTTTTCATCCATTCATCCTTTCATTATCTATACTGCTTATCCTGCAGTCACGGTCACCAGGGTGATGGTGATATCCCAGCTGTCATTGGGTGAGAGACGGGGTCCAACCTAGACCTGTGGTTAGTTTATCACAGAGGGACATATAGTGACATGCAACCTTTTATTGACATACTCATCCACATGTTTGGAAACCCACATTTATTCATTGACTATTTATTACTGTGATATGACTTTGTAACTACGATGTAATATTACTATTCTGCAATGAAAATTTACCACTGCATGTTTTCGGGTGGGGACCCACGCAGGCACAGGGAGAGCATGCACACACAGAAATGTCCCCTGTTGGAATTGAACCAAGGACCTTCTTGTTGTGAAGCGGAGGTGCCAACCACTGTGCCACCATGATGTAGCCACCACAACAAAAAAACAACAGAAAAATAAAGAGAAGAATTGAGAAATCTCTCCCTTGGACCCAGTTCATCCTCACAACATGATTTCACTCCACTGGAGGCTACTGGGACTAATTTTGCGAGATAAGCAAGCGACTGTGTCTGCAGTGGATTACTCAGGATCGGGCCAGATGCCCCTCCCGTGCTGGCACAGCAAAAAAACAATACTGTGGACGTCCAGCCCTATCCACGGAAAAGGACAGTTAGATGAGAATTACATTATAATTTATGTGAGCTTGTTGCTGACGGATTTGAGGGTCCGCGTTCGGAATGTCATCGCACATGATGATACAGCTGCACTTCACACGCTATTTGAGAAAGCAATTACTGTCCATCATGTTTAGGCTGAGATGAACCGCCCCGGTGATAAGGATGGGTTATTACAGTAAGACTGTTTGGAAAAGCAGCATCGGAAAGAGGGTGCCCATATTTCAATGCAATTTCGATGGGGCCTATATCTGTGTCACTATAAGCATTTGCATAACTTTGTGTAGTGCAGGGGAGTTATGAATTCAAGAGTGGATCTGTGATGCACTCCATCTCCAAGGTAGGGTGGGGGGAAATCCTATTTTCTTCCTCTTCGCATCATTATCTTCATCTCCTCCATTATCCTCTTTTCTCTGCCGCAAACATTCTTCTCCTAGCTGCGTAGAACAATGCGCCGAATTGCTACAACATTATCTTGGCGAATGAAAATATTGTAATCAGTTGACGCATTTTTCTGTGTTCATATTTTTTTTTCGATTTTGTTTTACCTGATTCCGCTCCAGCTCTGACAAGCAAAGCTCATTTGGCCGATTTAAACTGGAACTGATTCACGAGAAGAGAAACTGTTATGCTATATTTCCTACTGTCGGTGAAAACTAGGACTGGCGAATCCTCCCATTTCTGCTTGCGCTTTAGCCAAGCTGTCATTCTTGGACCGTATCTAGAGCTTGCATGTGTTGTCATCTTTTATAGGTTACGCTGAGACACTGAAATATTTTTGTAGCAACATGATTATTAACTACTTGGGTCCAACCCCAGCCTGAATCAGCACCTCTGGTGTCCTCACATTCATGGTATTATTCACAATTTATGTTTTTCTTAAAGCTTTTTGAATGAGAATGTCTCTCATATCAATCTTGATGTATTGAGATAGGAATCTGACACAGGAATTTGGCACACTGTACAATTGATATAGTCCAGGATTATCTGTTATATGATAATATATAATTCAGTATAATGTATTTAATATTTAAATTATATGTATAAAAAAAGATTTTGCTTAGTAGTAGCAAAACCACAAATTTATTTGTTCCACTGAAATACATTGAATTTAGATGTTTCGCTTCGTGCTTCGTCGAGATGTGTAGGAAATTATTATACATGTCATGAATTACAGTCAATATAATTATATTACATAATTATATAAAATCTAAATATATATTAAGTACATTTATTATGATTATACATCATAATTATAATGATATGTAAATATTTAAAATCTTTTCTAATCTCAGTTCCTTTTTTAACTTTCTATACTATTGATGTGGTACAGTATGGTAGATGTATATATATATATATATATATATATATATATATATATACCATCATTCTTAGTAGCAGAAAAACCTTATTTCTGTTCAATTACATTTTTTTTTCTAACTTTACACCATCGACATGGAGAGATATTGCATTGATATTTTGCGTCTGGTAGTAATTGAATTTCAATCTTTTGCTTGAGGCTACATTGAGATGTGTATAAAATAATTGTACATATAATTAACAAGCAATCAAATCAATTATATGACACGATTATATATTTATATATATTTAAACATAATATAAGTACATATATCACAATTATATATGTTTTAATTATATATGATAATGATTTTCATTGTATATTATCATGAACTTAACGTAGTTCCTTTTTTCAAAGTAAAGAGTTCATTCCTAATTTCTGTAACAAAAGCAGCTCATGGACAGTAGTGAATTTATTTTGCAGGAATGTCTTCTCCTCATTCACATCACTTCAAAACATGTTTTATCATTCCACTCTCTGATTTACTAAATAATAATTACATACTTGCCATTCCATTCTGCACGATGCAGTGCTTTGACCATCTGTCGTGGAGAATCACAGTAAACATTGCCATCTGCCAGTCTCCAAGGGCAACGGCTGGATGTCGCTGCCATTACTTTCAAATGATCCCAGATTTGAACGATCGAACACTGTCTGACCCGCTTAAATGACTTAAGTCAACAATGACAATGGCTGCTTCTGACTAAGTCAAGCCGACCTGGCTTGTGTTTTAGCGCATCTTGAAATTAACTTTCAGCACAAGCAAATTATCAGTAATTACAAGTGACAAACTGTGATCAAAATACTGCTCAGAGATACATGGCGGTACTTTGCGATCAAAAGTGCCTTGACCAAAACTGTTGTTGTGTGCTGTAATTTAATCAGAGAAAATCGAACGGATCAATCACAATTCATTTTCCAGGGAAGGGCTTGAATTTTACGGCCGATTAAATATTTTTAATTGAAGGATGCAAAGGCCAGTTACACTGGGGAATAACTCAGGTGTTTTTGACAGGTGATTGATAGTTAGAGCCTGCTGAGAGCAGTGAAAAAAATGCAGTCTTTTTTGGACTCAACCTATCTTGTATGGGCAATATTTTTGATCAAGCTGTGCAGTTAAATGCAAGAATTTAACCCATGTTATGCTTTAGACAGTGTTGAGGTGTGCCTTAGGTCGAGTTCAAAATGGAGCTGGGACTGCATCAGGGATCACATTTGGACTACGATGTTTTGCAGACGATATTGTGATTTTTAGTCCAAGCGTGGAATTGGTCCCTGGATCCCTGGAAAGAAGAGGAATGAAAATTAGTGACGTTGTGACAGATTGTAGAGGGGGACCCAGGTGCAACAGTGAGGTTACAGGGAGTGGAGGGGTGGAGGATTTTCATTTGCATTGTTACAGTAAAATACATCTTGCTGCGATTGAATATTATACTATATATTGACTTTTTTCATGCCTTCAAATCCACTTCATTTTCTCCCCTGCTATTGTCATGCTGCATGGTGTTGCTAACTTACTTTTGCACTGAACTATGCAGAAAACACAAAAGAGCTGCTTCTCTCTACTTTCAAATTATCTATATTTATGCGTTTCAATTTTTATGGTGCTAATGGTGTCAATTTCTCCACATGTGCTAGACATACAGAGGAATTGAGAATATGTTTCTCACTTTCCCACAGTGACATGAGATTAACAAAATAATAATAGAGTGCACATTAACAGTAAAGTGCACAATAAACAAAACAACAAACATTAAACTATAGAGTTTAAAGTGCATGCAGATACAATCTACTGGTCCTGAGGTGAAAGGATTGACAGGCATTTAACAGCATAAAAACCTGAGGAGAGAAGCAGCAGAGTTATCTGTGCAGTTTAGTGCAAAAAGTGATACCATACAATAGCAGGTGAAAAATTTAATGTTTAATGTTTAGTGCTTACTGTTTATTGTGGACTTTACTGTTAATGTGCACTTTATTATTACTAATTATTATCATTTTGTTAATATCATTTCAAGTCAGAAACGTCTTCTCAAATCCTCTATATGTCTGGTACATGTGGAGAAATTGACAATGAAGTTGACTTTAACTTAAGCACCTAGGGTCAATGGATAGGATCCGGACTGAGTCCATCAGAGGGACAGCATTTGGTAGATGGTTTGGAGATAAAGTCATAATGAGCTGCTGTGGACCTGGATGGAGGAGGGATAGCAGATATATTGGTAGAAGGATGCTGAGGTTGTAACTACCAGGAGGCAGGCCTGGAAGAAGACCGAAGAGTATTTATTTTGAGTGAGAGTGAAAGAAGACCTGAATTTTGCTGGTGTGAGAGAAGAGGATGCACAGGAGAGGATTAGATGGAATCAAGTGATTTGCCGTGGTGACCGGAGAAAGAACAACCTCCGGTCAGAACAACCGTAAGAAATAGAAATAAATTTTATGATAAAACAGCAGGAATTGAAATGTAATTTTCTCCTAATTCATTTCTTAAGGGTTCCCTCCCTTCTTTGACGTGATATAGAATTTTTTTCATCTTTGCTTTTTCCTGGAGTCGCTTGAAGTTTAGTGTCAAAAACCCTTTTGCTGGATCTCAGGAAGTTTTATATACAAACACAACCTTCATTTTCTAGAAGTGAGGATGCTCTGAATCTCATGTTTTGTTTTTTTGTTTTCTTTTACATTACTTACCTGTTTCATTGATTTTTACAAAGTTTACATTGGCTAACTTCGTTGAAGTATACACCTTCTTTAAAGGCTCTATCGCACTCCTGCTTTCGATGTTTCTTTCTGGCACTTTCTCAAGGGCAATGGAGATAAAATAGCAAGTTGGAAAAATATGACAAGTATTTGAATTGATTAATTGATTTCTAAATCATTTTCTCCATATAAGGCACCTGGACAAGAAAAAAAGTGCTGATAAATCCACCCACGCAGAGATACACACACACACACACACACACACACACACACAAACAAACACACACCGCTATACTCATAAACCTTGACAGCCCATTACTTCAAAGTGTGCTTGTATGTGTGTGCATCTGTTTGCTTTTCAGTTTTTGCACATGCATGCATATGTGCACGTGAGTGTATGCATGCATTCCTGCCAGCGATAGCCTGCTCTGAGACAAAGCTGACCTGACTACCCATTCTGATTGATTGATTGACAGGGGAGCGGTTCTTGGGATGATGGGAAAGTGTGTGTGTTTCTAAACTCTTAAAGACTCACAACTTTTTTTTACTGTTGTCTCTTTGTCACTTTTATTATTTGGATTTTTTCTTTTTTCTTTTAAATCCAAATTTGGTGCTTCTGGATGTGTCTGTACAGTGTCCTTGAGTGTTGAGTAATACGCCTTAAATAAAGTGTATTATTTCCATTATTGTTATTATGACTTGTCAAAGGGAATATGTCGGCAATCAATGACATCACAATATCAGTGGATTGGGCTTGTACAAATATAACTTTTATACTATTTATATTAAAATATACTTAGTTATTTGTCCTACCCTGATAACAAACCATTCTGAGAGTTTTCAGGCTTCCTCCAACAAAACAAGAAGCAGGTTAATTGGAGAACCTTAAATTGACCATTACATACACAAAGATATTTCCAATAGTAACTATAGTAATAAAATTACCAATAACAAAAATCCAGCTATCTAGTAAAATATTCCCATAGTAACTATAACTATTGCAAGTGAGGTTGTGCGTCTGATAATATTGACATCGGGGAATGCATGAAATGAAGGATGTAATTAAAGATATGGAAGGAATAATGGTTATTTATGTACTATATGGGAGTAATAGCAAGTGTCTAATTAAGATATCCTCAGCATATTCTCGGTTCGGCTGTTGTTTAGAAAAGACTCAGAAAATGACAGATCAATAATCAACTTCATCAATAATTTTAAAGAGTGCGTAAAACTGTTCCTTTGCACGATGTAGCTCCTTGAAATGCAAATTTATTTTGACGCTTTGGCAGGCTTTCAGTGGTACCACGATAAGCTCGAGCAGCGAGACAGTGGCGTTCGATTGTATGTCAAATAAATGAGGCAGAAAAAAAAGCCCTGTGATCATCTGAGGCCACATGGAGCCTTCTGGTCGCCGTAATGTAAACACATGTGTTCAACCGTTGCAGATTCAAATGTCAATTGAAATCCGTTCACACGCAGTGGGTCATTGAATGCGGCACCTGTGCGTGAAATACGCCGTCCTCTCGGTTGGTATTTATTGACGTCATTGCGCAAAAGAACTAAATTGTTTTTCCATCCCCGCAGGAACCTGGGAAAGTCTGGACTCAGGGTATCGTGCCTCGGCTTGGGTGAGTAGAACACGGAGTGCTTCGTCAGAAACACAAGTTTGAGTTAAAGAGAAATTATTTGCATCACTAAATAACCATGGGCGAGAAATTTGTATCATAGATGAGGTATTACAGTCAAATTACAAAAGAGGTATATTTAGCTTTGGCAGAGAAAAGGTAAAAATAAACAAAGTATCACAAAAAAAAAACGAGCCTGGATTAATATCAAACAAATCTACGATGGGGAAGAGTTCCCTTAGCTCTTATGGCACCTCACACACAGAGTTAACAATGCAACATACATACACACAATGTAGTGTCATTTCGGCTTGAAATCAAACGAGTGACCGTTGCGCAATGCAAATTGACATTTAGCTTTATTATACTTTGAATGGAGTTCCCCTGTGTTTTGGGATTCGATTAATCAATGATCAATGATTAATAAATTCCTGAGGGTTCGATAACATGTTCTAGGATTACTTATGGACTTTAACAGTCTTTTAATAATTCTTTAATCATGTTTTCACTGTCCTTGATGAATTATTGATTGAATATGTTGTATATTTTAAAGGAATTAAGAATTCTTAGAATTTCTTTGTCATCAGCCCCTGCTTGAAAATAAAATTTCCTGCAAGTTAACCATTAATTTATAGATAGAAATCAATGTCGGGATTCTGCTTTCCTGCGCAGTTCTACTGAATCCGAAAGAGAGTCCAGATAGAGGTTTATATATATCAGCCAGGTTGTTCATTCATTCATTCATTCATTCATTCATTCATTCATTCATCCATTCATTCTCTATACAACTTATCCAGCAGAATGGATAGCAGCAAATGTACTCAGGTTTTTTGCCGTGATTCAGATCTGGTTCTGAAATCACAGCTCGTCTCTAGAATTTCAAAATTTTACAATCTTTTCATTCATTCATTCATTCATTCATCCATTCATCCATTCATCCATTCATCCATTAATTAATTCATTAATTCTCGACATTGCTTATCCTGCAGGCAGGTAATAGCAAATGTATAGTTCTTTGCAATTATAAAGATCTGGTTCTGAAATCACAGCTTGTCTCTGGAATCGCCAAATATTCCAATATTTTCATTCATTCATTCATTCATTCATTCATTCATTCATTCTCTATACTGCTTATCCTGCCGATTGGACAGTAAATGTACTCAGTTTCTTTGCAGTGATCAAGATCTGGTTCTGAACTCACAGATCATATTTGAAATTAGCAAATATTACAATATTTTCATTCATTCATTCATTCTTCATGCTGCTTATCATCCAGAATGGGTAGTAGCAAATGTACTCTGGTTCTTTGCAATGATTTAGATCTAGTTCTGAAATTACAGCTCACCTATGGAATCAGCAATTATTCTTTTTTTTATCCATTCATTCATTCATTTATTCATTCATTCATTCATTCATTCTCTATACCACCTATCCTTGATCTTACCCCAGCTGTCATTGGGTGAGAGGCGGGGGTTCACCCCGGTCACCATTCACTCTGTCATCCTATGAAACGTATTGCAGCTTTTTGAATTGTGGGAGGAAACCAGAGAACCCCGAGGAATACCGTAAAATATCTCTACAGAATGTGGGTGACTTCAAATGTCTGTGTTTGCAAGATGCTAGAAATGACAGTTCCTGTTTAACTGCAACATGCCGTGTGCTTTATGCCATAAAAGTCCAATCTTGTGCTCTGCACTTGTACATCCCCAAGGAGATTTCCCAAGATGACATAAAACCTCCTTCCCATTCAAGGATTTGCTTTGTACCGCCAAGTGTTTCTCTTCTAATCTCTAACCACGCGCCACTTTGATCCACCTCTGATATGGCCATCACATCCAGATGAAGACAAATTGTTCTTTTCACATGTGGTCTTTCTGCTCCACCGATAAAACAGTACCATAACAAAATTTAGTTGGTACCTTGACATGCAAGAATATGATGACAGGTTTTCTTTTTTGGTGCCATGTCAAACTTGTCTAACGGTCGTTCCTCGGGGCCAGTCCTCAGGTGGTTTTGATTAAGACTGGAGAGGTCTGACTCAAAGTGACTGACCGCACTGTACAGAAAAGGTCAGTCTAATGTCAGCTGTCTGCTGCACACTGTGCCCTGGGTGGAGACGGCGCTGGCACGGGGGGGGGGGAACCACCAGAACTCTTGTACAGCGGGGATGACAAGTGATTTTCCGCTCTTTTGGTCAAGAAAGTAGTATTTCCAGCTTCTTTCTTTTTCTGCGCACGTTTGCCATGATTTAATTGATATCCACCACTTCAAGCGTCAACTCTTTCTACTTGATGGACCGAAATCGGATTGCAAAGCTAATAAAACACATATTAAATCATGCTTAGTCCGGTCATTTATTTCCCTTTAATCAAGGCTTGTGGATAATGACAGCCAGAGGGAGGTGTTGCAGAAGTTGTACTTTAAACAGCCAATCTGCAAAAATGCACCGGCCCGACAAACAAGTTAATTAAAAATATTCACATAATTGGTTGCAAAACCCTGATCTTAAAAAATGGCACTCCCTATTTCGGTGATCACTATACTGAATATAAAGTAGCATGCAATTTCACTCCAGCATGGTGGCGTTGTGTTTGCCCGGTGGTTAGTCCGATTCCAACACGCTCCAATTGAAGGCACTCAGCTGCCCAGATGCGCGGATGAGAGATTGTCTTGTTTCATGTCTCTATTTGTGACCCTGTGATTGACAAGGTGAAGTGTCCAGGATGTGTCCCGCCCTTGCATTTCTATAACAGACGGGATTGGATCCGGCCCCACTGCCAACATGAACTCACGATACGCAGTATAGATAAAGGATGAATGAACATTAGCATACAGCTTATTTTATGCTATATTCCCATGTGCTTCAAAAGACACATTTCAGCATGTCTTTGTTTGGCAACACTTTCATTGTTTTCAGACCTGTTATATTCTGCCAGATGTCCCTCATTTGTATAGCTGCCCAAATTACACTTTATTCAAATGAATGAGACTGCGTTGTGATGTCTCTTCTCTGCACATGCAGCCAAATGCTATGGAAAAGCATTGCAGGGCTGGGCTACAAGGTCTACGCGAGACAAAAAATGCGGCTCAGATCCAGAATTTGTATTTAATTTAATTTAATGTATCTATCTTTTTCAAATCAGTGACACAAGGAAAAATTCAATACGTATTATTTTCTTCAAATTATGAGTTATTTTTGAATATCGTTTTTATAGTTCATATTATTTCACGGGCCAAGCGGCATTGCCTTGGTCGGCTCTTCTATGTGGAGTTTGCATGTTCTAAGCCGTTCATTGGAGACCCTTAATTGCTCTGACGAGTGAATGAGAGAGCGAACGGGTGAATGTCTTGATATGACTTGTGAACGAGAGGTACTGTGCACTGTATGCAGTAGTGCAGTGTGGTTATTATACATGTTTTTAATAATATAAAGTGGGGCTGAATAGTCCTGAAAAATATTATACAATATCAAATATTTTATACCATAGATTATCTTGATTCCATTTTAACTTAATCTGAAATGCGCAGTAAAATCTCTTAGGTCGTTTTTCAGTTTTGCTCATTTTAGTGACTAGTGCTGTCTCATACTACCACAGGATCACACAGCAATTAAACAACATTGATATATTTAATAGATTTGAGGTTTTTAGATAAATGAAAAAAGATATATTTTTTTTAACTTTATTTTTCTCCTCATTTTCATGGGCAAAATACACAAACTACAACTGCTACCACTAATAAAAATAATTATTATAATATAGATCCATAAAGCATTTTTCACCAAAGTGTTGTATCATAAGACAAAATAAGTATAGGGCACAATTTATTTATTCATTTACTGTCACTTGCACTTACCCATTTACTGGTATTGATAATATTAATAATTATTGTTATTGTTATTGATATTGATATTGATATTGTTATTTTTATTGTTAATGTTATTGTTATTGTTATTGTTGTTATTGTTGTTATTATGGTAATGATGACGTGCAAAATGTGCTTGTGTGTAGTGTTAATGAAGAATATGCAAACTGAACAAAAGAATATAAAAAAAAGAAAAGAAATTAGTAAACAAAATCAAAACAAAGAAACCAGCAAACAATCATACCTCCCATGAATGCTGAGTGAGCAAAATTAATATTCATCCAACATTACCCTGGAGACGAAGTGCAGGATGGTCAGATGGGTGACGAGCGGATAGAAAGAGGCTGGCATTCAGCTTTCATCTATCTCCATTTCTTACCCTTTTGTTCTCTCCTTCTCACTTTCACTTGAAATGTCCTCCTCCTTTTGCCCTCTCATTGTTTCCGTCGCACTTCTATGCACGGGGGTATGTGGGGGTGGATGGAAGGAAAAACAAGTTTTGGCAGAGAGGGAGAAAATGTACCCCTTCTTTATTCACCTATGTCACTTTCACTGAGTCTCGTAGGATTTAAATGCAGGTATGAACTTTAAAGCCGCCCAATTTCTTACAGCTATTCTTTTTTGTGTTGGCATAACATCAGTCAATAAGATAAGATCAGATAAGATAAAATAGACTTTACTGATCCCACGACAGGGAAATTTAATTGTTGCAGCTGCATTACAAATAGCGCAAATACTCGTTGTACAAAAGAAAAATAATTAAAAAGAAAATATATAAATAAGCAACAATACGAACAGCTGAAAAAGCAAAACAGAAAATAGGAGAGACAAAAATAATAGTTTTTAACTTCATAGTTAATAGAAAGCATTTTCCACATTTTATCTCATTGTAATATATCTGTCAACAAAATGGCATTTAAAGTAGAGTGAGCTTTTCTTAAGAAATATTCGTTGTGTTATATGTGGTGAATATGAAATGGAATCCAAACACAAACAGTTAGTGTTGAAAATTTTACAACCGATATTTGCTGAAAATAGCTCGTCATGGCAAAAGGGTTTTTGAGAGATGCCATCCATCTGAATGGCTAATTAGGTGACAGCACAAACACACACACACACACACACACACACACACACACACACACACACACACACACACACACACACACACACACACACACACACACACACACACACGCCACAATATATGCGCACAAGCACATACACACCACAACCCACAATATT
>CAAKHD010004086.1:6475-21159 GCA_901007705.1 Fistularia tabacaria | reverse complement strand
GGGGGGGCTAAATCAACTCCTTTTTCAAAATATGGCTTAGTGTTTTGTGTTTCCTGAAAAACTTGGAAAAATGTCTTTGGTGTTAACTCTAAGGCAAACAACATATTAAAAAAAAACAAAAAAAAAGGCCTACTGAATGCAAACAACTGAGAGAGTAGAAGAGCGATTGTGATCTATATATTTACAAAAGGTGTTTGATTGTTGTGTAGAAAATTGCAGTTTTCTGTGAAAACATACAATAAATCACAGTGTTTTGAAGAGAGCCCTGGGGGCACGAGCTCCTTCCCCGCCTGTCAGCTTCAGTGCCAATAATTTGATCTTGAAGAGGATTGATGAAATAAAGGGTGCGATGTTGCTAAATCTGTTATTACTCTACACCTTTCTGACGCCCAACGTCGCATTGCACTAATTAATTTTTTGGGTGCAAAAAGCCCAAAGGGCAGGTGACGTCAGCCTGAGAGCCAGATGATATCCAGGAATCAAGCATGAATTGATGACATTGATATCAACCTTAGGACAAAAACGACTGGAAACCGCCCAATTTTGTTAAAAATTGCCGAAAAAACATTACTCACAAGAATTGCTTTTTTTCCAACACAGTCAGTTGAAAATTGTATTTCTACAGATATCAGAGGCATAACCTAGCTGCAGTCTATTCATTATTTTTATTACTATAAATGTTATATTATCAACGTGATGGAAAAAAAAGCTTGTCGATTCGGTTTTAGCAACTTTAAAGTTCACCTTGTCAATTTATTCATTCATTCTTTAATCCATTTTCCTTTGCGCTTATGCCGCATTCACCCTGGACCGGTCGCTGCTCGATTGCAGGGCCACATATAGACATACAAAGAATCATTCGCTCATTCACGTGTCATATACAGACATACAAGCATTCACTCACTCACTCATATCATCATGCCATTCACACGTCTTGTAGACGTACGACCATTCACTCTGTCATTCTGCGAGTCACTGTTTAACACCCAGCTCTGCTCCCAATGAACTTCATTTCATTCACTAACTCATTCGTACATCCATACACCCATAGAAGTTGCTGCTGTAAGCAGCCATTGTCTGCCACTCGCAGATTTTTTATGTTTTCTGATATTTTTTTATGCCTTTTTCAGTAATATCTATTACTTTGCAACCATTCATCTGCTCATTCGCACATCAGATATACATTTAACCATTCACTCTCACATTCACACATGTGAATTTTTAGTTTTTATCTTTGTTAAATTATGGAATGGAGCTGTGTATTCAGTTGTGTCCAGGGAAGCATTATTTTTTTTACTTGAAATGGTTTGATACTATATACAAAACATGATGGCTTCAAATGAATTGCCTTCTATTAATAACAATTCACCAGAAAAAGGCTCAACCTTATGGAGCGATCAACTTCTAATATTTTGATTTTACTGTTTTTTACTTTTTCTGCTGTTTTGAAGGCTGATTCGTGTTCGTGCTACGGGGACGCCAGCTGGGTGTGATCGGTTATTCCGGTTAACGCGAGCCAAAAACAAGAAATGCTACGAGATTATTTCTGCCGCGGTGACATCATCGGTGTGCAACGCAGGCCAGGAGACGCGAGGGGTAGCTTAATGATGCACCGAAGGCAGTCTGAGAAGTAACAGCTTAATTAAATGGCGTGCCAACACACCGCCGTCCTCTGGAACATCTCATCCTGCGTCCACTGACTCGCCATGAACCTTTTTCTGTGTCAGCTTTGGTGCACGGCCAGCACAATCCAATTAGCTCAATTAAATAGATGCCATGAAAAGAAACTGGGTTTGTGTGTAACAACCTCTGGGATTAGGGACCTGCTGACATTAGGTGACCTTGGGTCACGGCGAGGAAGAGCTCCTGCTGAGAGAGATACGCAAAACATGAGCCGCAAACCATTGGGCTGCTGATTTTTATATTTTACATTTCTGAACATTCAATGGTAAAACTGAATCCAATCTTTCATTGACCTCGCTGATAAGTAACCCATCGAAACTCGTCCAGATTTCGAGATTTATTGTAGAATCATCCTTTATTATTGAATTCAAATACCGCCACTCCACTCTGTGATCTTTACGGTTTGTCCAATTTCTGCAGCCTTTGTCTCGTCCTTGGGAATGAAATGAGTGTGTGCGTGTGTGTATGTGTGTGTTTGGTAACAGTCTTGATAATGATCCAGCGTGACGCATTCTGGCAGCTCCCTTGACATTAATTACCGACGGCAATCAATGGAAACAACAAGCTAGCTGCCAGATATCGGCCCTAATCTGGTTCACCCAAAGTGCACTGACCTGCCCTTCCCGTTTCATTTGGTTATAACCAGTATAGCACATTATGAATATTTTCAACGCTGTCATGAGCTCTATCCGTCTTTATAACATCATCAAGTCAAAACAGAAGCGTTCGGACAAAAAAATAATTTTTGACATTCTTTTCAACTCATATGAAAGATTTTGAACAAGTGGCTCGAAAATGCCCCCCTCCTTGGCTATTCATTTACAATCATGTATTTCTTTGTGCCTTGTAATTGTTTGTTTCCTAAGAGGTCCTTCATTCGTAGTGGCCGGGCATTTTAAGTCTGACTGTCCAAGGCTGAAATAGATCACCACCTTAGACGTCTGTTGGCGAGGGCTAACTATTTTTAATCCCATTGACGTAGCTGAAGACTAGGTGAGTTAGAGGGATTAAATGGGAGGCTATAAAGAGGCTGAAGGTTAAGGGATCGGGACAAGAACCAGACGAGACGCAACAATCAAGCCCTGCGGCGTGTCAGTAAACACACCACACGGACCGGACGACTCCAGCTGAGGCCGCAGCAGACCCGACTACCCCGGCACCGGTCGACGACCCCAAGGTCAGCTGGTGAATTCGGCTTTCAGCGGCATTCACGGAAAACCCTGGAGTCATGGAGCCGGTGAGCCAGGCGGTGACCGCAAGCGTCGCCTTCGACCGAGAGGCTTTCTCCAGGAAAGCCTTGAGAGCGACAACCAGGGGCGCCTCCTCGCACTTCGTGGGGAGCTCCATCGTGATCCTGTCCTCCTTCGCGGTGTCCAGCCTAGCCATGAACTGCGGGAAACGGATCCAGGAGTCGAGACACAAAACCAACTAGAACTAGGGGCGCCAGGTGCTGCGGTTGAAGTGATGAATATGACAAACAGTCCGAGTTCCTGAGGCTCACAGTGACGGGTTTTGTCAATCACGGAATCCCCTGCTTGCCCAAGAGCGTCGGTTTGGAGTAACTTCTCTCAAGACAGAGATTAATTTGCAGGCAACTGGAAGGAGCACAACTGGGAGCCATCACAGGACTAATTTGCCAAAAATACTCTTTTGTATCAGAACAGAACTACAGTAACAGTATGCTGTAAAATCATATGTAGTCCTTTTGTACATAACATGCAGTTATTAATTAAAATGTGAAGTTATATAGCGTCTCGTGAGCAGGATTTAATGAGTGTAATTTGTGAATTACAATGAATAATAACCTTTCTGTTCTGAAAGATATCGCACTTATAACTGTCTGGTTTCACTGTATGAAATGTCTTTGAGATAAAGTCTTAAAAATGTCATTTTCATGCTCTTTTCAATTCCTTCCATAGCTTTCTTACTAAAAAGGAAAAACTTTTTTTTTCCTTTACCAAAAGGAAGGCTTTTGGTTGTTGTTGTCATCTTAGTCAGATCATGATTTCATATTCTTCACATGGAGGGGGGGGGGGGCTGGCAATGTTGGCTTTGGGTATTTTCACGAAACTGGGAGCGTGATGAGACACCCAGTTGTTTCCCCTTGATCTCTTTACAAAACAGGATCATAAGATCATTCCAGTTAGTCCAAGTCTGCTGCTGCGTGACTGTTGCGGTGAATATTTGTCATTAGTCCAGGTCTGACGTAACACTGGGTCACTGCTTTTCAAAGTGCCGGTGATTCCTCTCATAGCCACCCGGAGGCGTTATTGTGCTTATTTTTTTTTGCCAGGAATGTTAGACAAATGTTAAGTGTTAAAAATGTCTTTATGCAATTAAAAACTGATACAAAAACGGTGAAGCAACAACAAGTCATCTTTCCGGTTTGCAACGGCGATGTAACTGTCTTCAACAAAGTCCATCCATGAAATATGAAGTGTTCGGTGTTGATGAAAATCAGTGATTTTGACCTTCGGTCAAACCCTCCATTGATTCATCCTCAGAGTGTGTTGAGGCTCTTCAGCTTCCGCTCGCTGAAGAAGCGGTGTGTCTTGGTTTGCGTTTTACCTCCAGCAGACGCACTGAAGTAGGACAACATCGATCTGTTGTTCAGCCGTTGAGCTGCCTTTTCTCCGTCCGTCTCCTCCTCATCATCATCCCTGAGGAAACATGTAACAAGACAGTTTTTTTTTCCCCTGCTGTGGTTAGTTGCTCATCTCCTGAGGTCAAATGATTTGTACAGACATTAAGTGTGACCTGAAAATCAAAGAGGATGTGGTTTTCACGCTGGCAGATCAAAGATTTCTTATTTAAACACGCCCCCCCCCCCACCCCCCTGAAATAGGAAAACATGTTTAACGATTTTCCCTTTTGGATTGAACGGACACTGGGGGAAAAAAAAAAGAAGCTAAAACTCATTTCAAGGGATTCTCAGTATTTCTCTCCCCTGCCAAATATATACATAAAAAAAACATAAAAAATATATTCTTTTTCCCTTATCAGTAAAATTCCCAGGGGCAAGAACACAGGGGGAAATTTTTTTTTTTTTTTAAATTGTCATAATGCTTGATCTGAATCTCTACTGATTTAAGATGAAGTGTGCACGCTCTTTACCAGTGAACAGTCACCGCCTTGCTGTCAATCAAGGACTGGGCCGTGCTCCAGCTGAAGCGCACAAACTGAGGGTAGCCGAAGACCGGGTCCAGGTACTTCAGCAGCCAGGCTTTGGTCTTGGGGTCTAGAAAAGCACCAAATAAAACATCAGGGTCACCAAACACCCATTTTCAGTCTTTCATACACATCACTTTGACTTCCCTATAGTGTTTATATTTCTGTGGTTGCCATAGTAAAAGAACGTTGCAGCTGCAGAATGAAATTGGAAAGCCAGAGCGACAGCACGCATTTAACTATGGTTCACAAAGCCTGTTCATGGCGGAAACGCTGCACCACTTTAACACCTCGTCATTTAGCGAACGATGCAATGGGCGAGGAGAACACGACAGGGGACGGGGGTGGAGAAAATCATGTGAAATGTGAAATAAGGGACAGCCATTCTATGTTCCAGCATATATTTTACTTGTGGAGCTTCTCGTTGCAATATGACACGGTGGCTCATGATGTACATATCACATTTGGGGGGGGGTCAGCATTTAGGTTCACCTAGTTTTATTCAGTGTAAACAAACAAAGAAGCATCACCATGAGTCACTCCTGTGGCGGTAGGGAGGCAAAAAAATGCATTTAAAAATAAAAATAAATAAATAAATAAATAAAAATCAACCTAATTTAACACATTTAACAGATGACAACAGTGTTGGGTGGGTTCCTATATGACGTACGTTGATCACTGCAGTATTTCTATCACTGTTAAAAATATACTAAAAGGTGAAGTATTGGCTGCTTGTTACCGTTCGGGTATCCTGAGCCGTAGTCTGTATCCACCTCTCCAAGGTCCTCCTGAAAGTTCCAGCCTTTCACTACACGATCCCTGGCCACCTGACAATGATGGGTTACAGCAGAAAGGCAGTTTGCGGTTTTATGATCTTGGCTTCAACTGCACGATTTGACCTTTTCAGTAGCAAGAAAAAGAAATGTCCGTAATCCCCAATTAAAGCCACTGAAGTGGTAAAAGAACTCCTCACAAGCACTCATGACAAGTCAGACAATTGGTGTTATTGATGCAGTCGGGACTCAGCTGATCAAAACATTCAATGTGGGCCGCCTCCTCCCCTGAAGATGGATATTAACTATTCAAATGCCAAAGACTGTCATATTTACAGGAACTTTTTTTAAACAAGAAGAAATCCCCTCATTTATCCGTAAATCTTTTTTAAAACTGATCATACTGCTTGTTGCAGGGTGGCGGGGCTCATCCTAGCTGGGTGGGGTTTGCCTTGCACTGCAAATTCTCATCTTTCACAACTGAATCATTCTTGACATCGGCTGATTAATATAAATTGTGACTGTTATTACTCTCTCTTTCACAATAGTTTCGATATCCGTTTATTTTTAAATTGTGTTGAATTTTGTTATTGACATCTACAATGTGTCGTTCAAGTAGCTGTCAGTCAAACTTTTATTCCAATTCTATGGTCAACGTTTAAATCAAAGTGTTCACACACACCAAATAGTAAGGAATTCTTCTGAATATATAAGCAGCGTACAAATTTACGTCACCATCTTGAGAACAGAAACATTAAAAGAAAATTGTTTCTCACAATTTGTCCAACTGGAATCAATCATCAGCTTGCTATTCTTTTACAAATATTCAAAGATAGCGGAGTGCCTGTTACCCTAATAACTAGTACAAGTTAATAACACAAGAATAGGGACAGAGATGAGGAGTCACAGACCTTTGCACAAATACTGGCTGCACTGACGATGGGGAAGAGGGAGTCAGCCTTTGGCCTCACAGTCACCTCGATGCCTGGGAACTGTTTAGAGAGCTTATCCTCATACTTGTCTGCTGGGCCAACTGTGTCCACAAACACCTGCATACACCAGAGGGACGGAGGACAGCAGACACAACAGAGACAGGAGGGGCTTAGTACAAGAAGTGCAACAAAAAGTAGAGACTAATGAGAGGAATCGATCGACTACGAATAGGCAACGGCGGTGAATAATCTGCATCGATATTCAATTTTTTTTTTCCCATATCAGCATATTTTTAGGTGCTGACCATTTAAACATCCCTTTTTGTGACCATTTTCCAAAAGTAAGTGGAAATTGTAGTTAGAATTTTACAATTTCCAATTAACCTGTATGTTTTTGGTGTGCACGAGGAAGCTACAGCACACAGAAAGAAAAAGACAGACCAGGGGTTACATTTCCATCTGCTGTCTTGAAATATTACTTTGTCAAAAAAATATAGAAACAAAAACACATTATCATTTCTGGCAGTCTTGTGCTTAAATTTGTGTTCCTTTATATTTTGGCACGACTTTCTGCAATACATACTCATTAACACAAAAAAACCTAAACAAAACAGCATCCATCCAACAAAGTCACGTGGCCTCTACTTATTTTCACTAAGTAACAAATAATGATCCAAGGATTTTAAACAGTTCTAATCACAGATTTACATCTAGTTCAGTTTGAGCTTATGTTAAGCAGCAGCCTGCAGTCGCTGCACAGGCACAAGAGTGGAAGAGCCCAGATCTGAAAAACTCTGTCAAGAAATACTGCATTTCATATATTAAATCCTTTCTACACTGGTGAGATTTATTCCCGTATATTTGTGCCTCGCAGTTCAATCGGCATGTGTGGCTCAAGGCCTAAATGGAATTTTGAAGCAAACTGAAGGTAATCAGCCGGCTCTTTGATTCAGGAGGCTGTATTACAGCGAGAAAATTATGGTTTTGATTGCCCTGCGAAATCAGGCACTTAATAAATCAGCTGCTCTGTCAGTCTAAAGCAAGATTTAATGAAAACATCAGACTCAAGCGTTTGTTTCCACATACCTCTTTGAGCTGCACACCACTTTCCAGTGCAAACTGAACTAAACCGATGGCAGTGTCATGTGAAAGGGTGTTCAGGTTGCATTTTGTTCTGAAAGATGGACAAATGCTTTTAGATCATCATTATCAAAACAGCATGGCCACAAGCATGCTGCTGCATTTGCCAACATACCTCTGCAGCATGCTGGTAGAGATGGTGTTGGGTGAGAGAATCTGGAGAGCCCAACCCACATAGTCTTTGGCATCGTCCAGTTTCTGGAAAAGATTCTCTCTTTCAGCCTCTGATAGAGTTTTTGAATCTTTGAAAAAGGAGACAAAATATAGATTTTTTTTATTTTGGAGCTTGCCTTCATGATTATTATATTATGCTAGCAGTTACCATACTTCTGTGACTGGTAGGATGAAATGGGTTGGAAGGACTAAGAAATACACATAAACTCCTCCAAGTCACCATCTGCTGGCAAGTAGGTCAACTGGATTACCTGCCACTTTCAAGTCCTTTAATGCCTCCTTTTTGGAAACTGGACAGAAACATATTCCATACACCATGGGCCCTGGAAAAGAAACAAATAACCATTACTAATATCTATGGATATTTTTAATTGTGCCAAAATGCTTGCTTCAGAAACAGTTGTTGCATTGAATATATAATTCTGGGATTTGAAGTCAATATTTTGGCTGTTGATATACAGACATGTTATAAAATCCAAAGCATCTGACGCCGAATTACCACACAGAGATAAAAAGTACTGAGGAAATAAATAACCGTGTTCAACGCAGTCACACAAAAAAATGCAACTAAGATGTAGCAGTAGACAGCTTATGCCATCTTCGCTCAAAACTACAACACTGGTATATTGTTCAGAAACAATCCTGGTCCAACATTTGACATACTGTAGTATCATTAATTTTTTATTCCATTGCTGTTTTTGCTGGTATGTATGCTGTGCCTGTTGATGATAGTTTTCAAACCATTTAATAGACTAAGAATATTTAATATTATTAAGTGTTCAGTAGAGATACACTGGGACACCTATTGTATCCAGCAGTTCAACATGAGAAATTAAACTGTCTCATCATGACGACAAGAAGATGGAAATTTTTTTGGTATAACTGACTTTACGAGGCTTCACAAAGGGCAATCATTTAGTCAAGGTCTGCAACCTGTTTTGAGAGTCAACAGACCAGATTTATGATATTATATACGTCACTTTTATCTGTCCTGAATTATTATAACCAGGCAACTTGTATTATCATGGGGATGTTTGTGATATAGGCAGTATTAGCAATAAAAACATACCTTCGATTATTTTACTATATTCGAAATTACACTTACGAGATACACTGAAGATTATCTGCTGCTTTACACTCATTGGGATAATAACGGAAACACACATATACAAACGTGAATTCATACACACAAATCATGAAGTGGTGTATGTCAACTAAATAGGTCCGCCGGAATTTTGTGCAGGTGCGAGTAGATCCCAACCTATTTGTATTAAAGCGATATAAACCTGTACAACTTCGATACACGTTTAGATGAGACAGTAAACTTTTCTTCCGAATAAAACACTAAACGTACCCAGCACAGGACCCCGCCCCGCTTCGTCGATGCCCAGACAGCAGTCTTCGTTCCGGCAGACATCTGGAATGAGGGACGCCAGCCGGCTGCTGGATGAGTTGTCCGCTTGAAATCCGCTGAGATCCATGTCTGCAACGTACCGATCGATATTAAAGCGCTTGTCATGATCAAGTCGACATAATTTTGCTATTTACCGGGAAATGTAAGACTTTTCAGACTTGTGTGAGGGAGGAAGTCATTACTATCTTTCTTTTAGAATAGCTCGAAATTTTAGGAGCGACAGATAGCTAACTACTGTATGCTAGCAGACCAGAACACTTTCAATGAGCTAAGTACAACAGCTTATATTTATAGTCTCAGTTGAATTTAGGCCTGTAGCATTAAAGAGGAGAGTAGAATAAAAAGTGGAAAATGCATGCGACTTACCCTGTCAATGAATTACAGAACTTTAGAATGCGTCTATCTGTTTAAAACGCGATTCTGCTTTATTTAATTCTCCTTCTGTTTTGGCGCCGCCGGGATGACGTCACGCGTATGTATCCGTCAACTCCGGGTTTGATTCATGCTGCTGCCCCCTACCGGTCAGGAGGCTAAAGCTCAGCTGACCTCCAGTCAGTGTCAATGAAACCTATTTAAATACAAACTAAGACCTAAAACATGATAGATTACGAGTAATGTCTGTCCTTTGGCTCAGTTTCAGTCTGATGTTTTTGCATAACATAAACTAACCAGCTTAGTTAACCTAGATATGTGCAGCCAACTTACATACACGTCATTATATTTCGGTGTTGTCAGAAAATAATCATGGTGTAGTAGACATGAAGAAAACCTTACTCTGTGTGGCGAGCAGATAGAAAGACAGACATATAGATAGAGAGATAGATAAATAGATAGATAGATAGATAGATAGATAGATAGATAGATAGATAGGTGGATGGAAGATGGATAGATAGATAGATAGATAGATAGATAGATAGATAGATAGATAGATAGATAGATAGATAGATAGATAGATAGATAGATAGATAGATAGATAGATAGATAGATAGATAGATAGATAGATAGATAGATAGATAGATAGATAGATAGATAGATAGATAGATAGATTCTGTTGGGCCCGTGGGGCCATCTTAAGTTCAGAGATTATGTTTTTTGAAAGGCCTCGATGAATTCTCACTTTGCTGCATAACTACAGTATGTATATCCATCACTGTTGTTATTTCTCAGAAGTCTACAACAGGAGAGAAGTCGAGTATGATTTGGAATATTTTGTTTTGGGAAATTAACATATCAATAGATTCCTTCTGGGTTGTGGCTTTAGTGACTGACTTTATCACCGGTTTCTCACAGACCTGACATCATCCCTTGGAAAAAAAAAAATCTTATTCTGAGTCAGTATACAATAAGCTACACAAAATATCAGATACCTGCTGAATGAGTTGATACTGTGGAGGTACTGAGAGGGGGCGCCTCAGGTGGAGAGGAGAGGACAGAGTGTTAATGTTAGTTACTGCTGAAATTGGCCTTGCCTCTGGCTCTTTACTCCCACCCCTTCTCTCTCGTTCTGTCCCTCGTTCCCTCTGAATGGCTCTCTTTGTCTTTTGGCAGTAACACGCAGTCCCCAGGCGATTAAATGTGGGGAATTAGTAGTCAATTTTAGCCTACCACACACACAAACACACTAAACAGCTTAGGTTGCTTGGGTGCTGATTCTGTTGTTATTACAGTTTACACGTCAGCAGCATGGTTTTAATTTATCTCCTTTCGACTTTCGCCTGGAACGGGGCGCAGCTGCATAAAATAAAACCCATACACAGGTCTCTCTCTCTCTCTCTCTCTTTTTTATAAATAAATTGATTTAATAGATGACAACAATAATATTTCAACATTGCTTTTTTTCTTGTAAGGAAACAAATGTATAGCAAACACTTTACAAAACTATTCAGAATTATACAAAATGGAGAAAGCAAATGTCTGACACAAGATGCATTATTACTGACATAAGATAATAATGGTAAGAGGGTCAGTATAAAATGATAAAGTATGCATCACATGATAAAGGTAAAGCCTGTGGTAATGACCATTATTCACATTGCTGAATAGGAAGAAAACATGCATTTGGCCTACATGCAGTGCAGAACTGTTGTACATGTGATTCTAAGTAATCCTTAAGTAGGACCCAAAGCTGGCCAATTATCTCGAGAGATTTCGTGGAGACTTTGTACTTAGTTTAACTCAGCCGTAGATCAGATATGAATCAGCAAAATGTTACCCATTTTCTGGTTTAGACAAGCACGACAGTGAAGTTTGGCGGGTGGGTTTTCTGAAACTGACCGGCTTTCCAGAATCTCCTTTAGTATTGGCAGAAAATGTCAGAAGCTGAGGTAAAAATGTCCGTGACTGAGCATTTAGCTGAAATATCTTTAAGAGCTCTCTTTCCCTCTCTTTTTCCTATTTTTCCCCGTAAATGCTTAATTTCTCAGCAAAGCCAACAAACTAAAGGACAGAAATACAGACTGCGTTATCTACAAAGAAAAAAAAAAGGTTGCAACTATCCTTATCTGGCCACTGAAATAACCCCAGGGATAATCATATTTAAACAAAATGGGCTTTTTCCCAAAGCAGTGGTGCAGATGTATAAGTGTATTATCAAATCAGTCACAATAAAGTTACACCCTATGATATCAATAATAACAATAAACTTACTACTTATATAAAATAACACATAGACAACATAGAAGTCTCCTTTAGTTTGGTTAATAAAATGTGATTATGTCAGTCTAAACGCAACATTTCTGGATCACATCGTTCGACGACTTGCCGCATTCGCTCCCGCACTACGTCTCAACTTCCTCAAGGCACACGTTTATTTTTCGGTTTATTTTTATTTTTTTATTGATTGGCTGTAGACCCATGATTCACACTCAGTACAGTGCAAGGCTGTGGCTGCATTAGTGAAGTGGGCCCTGTGGACGCATCCTGCATTTAATTGGCTAGACATGTAAAAAAAAAAACATAATTTTACATCAATATGGCACGGGCACACAGAAACACGCACGCACACACGCGCGCGCACACACACACAACCACACACACACACATCATCCATCAGACACTCACATTGACACTCAGATCCACTTGCACACTTCCCATATTTCCCTCTGCTCAGCTGGTCCCCCTCAGGGTCTTGTGAGTGTGGTGTAAACAGGCTGCTCCCAGTGTGTGGGGCTATGAGAGGGGGCAACGCTGGAGGGGTCTCCTATGGTCGTGTACAGAGGCCTCTGTGTAGTGCCCATGTAGGAGAAGGCTGAGTACAGCCCTGGGGCTTGACTGGAGTGAGCATAGTATGCCCCAGGGGCCTGGTGCTCTCCATACTCAAACTGAGCCCTGGAGGCCAGCGAGGGGAAAGCGGAGCCGTAGTGAGGGAGGCTGAGCGGGGTGTAGGTGACGTGGGTGCCCGAGGAAGGAGAGGACGAGGCCTCGGCGTAGTGGCTCCCCGAGGCGGATTCACTTTTGATCTGCGCTTTCGAGGGGTCGGACGAAGACGGCGAGGCCTGGGGCTGTTGCTGCTTGGTGAGCCAGGCCGAGTGGCCGCTTGCCGCGGCCAGGGCGTAGGCGTACGACGACGCCGAGGATCCGGCCGAGGCCCCCGCGGCGGTCTGCGGGTGGCCGTTCGGAGGAAGGTACTGGTCGAACTCGTTCACGTCGAAAGGCTCGATGTTAGACATCACCTCGTGGCTGATTTCGCCGATGTCCATTGTGCCAAAGTCGATATGGGGCTTAGTGCTCGACGACGAGGGCCCGCCGGATGCCCCTTCTGTTCCCACCCCAAGGGCGCCCCTGGACCCCCCTGATCCTCCGGCCGCTCCTGCCGCCCCCTCCCTCTTGGCATCTGACAACTTCCCAGACTGGAGCTCTGTCTTTGGGGTGGTGGGGGGCGTGGGTGGGCTGTGACCCGGACCTGGAGGAGACGAAAGGGGAGGGCGCTGCGGTTAGGCGAACACGATCGCTGCGGCTTTCTTTTTTTTTTTTTTTTTTCCTCCTCCTCTCAAATTTCCTTACTCCCACCCCCTTTGATTAGACATTGCCTTAAAATTCACAATGGGGTTTGTTTTCAGACTTTCGTAGGAAAGAAAAAAGAAAAAAAATCCTCCTTACCTGCGGGATGATGATGGTGATGGTGGTGATGGTGCAGGTCGCCCAGAGGAGACCCGGCCCCGCCGTTGTGCTCCAGATGCAGGGTCTTGTAGTGCGACTGGGAGTGGCTGGCCTCCCCTTCCCCCTGGCTGTCGGACTCATTGGCGGGCGTCAGCTTGCCGTTCTTGCGTCTCCGGGGCTGGTACTTGTACTCGGGGTAGTCCTTCTTGTGCTGTTTCCTCAGCCTCTCCGCCTCCTCGATGAATGGCCTCTTGTCATTTTCGTTCAGCAGCCTAGGGTGAGGGGAGGGGGGGCGTTGGGGGGGGAGAAGGAGTCATTCAGTCGAACTGAATGCAAACCTTTTGGGCCAGAATATATATCTGTAAATAATAAATATTTGCGCTGTGATATATATAAGTAGCAGTGGATGTTATAGTGATGTTTTTTAGGATCTGATGAACAGGGTTTACCCTCGATTTTTTTTGTTTTTTTTACGGGAAATGCGTGCCCATCCGTGCTCTACAAACCTCCACAGCTTGCCCAGGGTCTTGCTGAGCTCGGCGTTGTGTAGATGGGGGTACTGGTCCGCCAGCTTCCTCCGGGCCGCCTGCGCCCACACCATGAAGGCGTTCATGGGCCGCTTGACGTGCGGCTTCGCCTTGTTGCCGTTGTTGACGCGCACCGGCATGGGGACGAGCGTCCAGTCGTATCCGTCCAACACGTGACTGACCGCCTCTCGGATGCCGATGGGGAAGCGTTCGTCCTCGTCCTCGGACTTGGCCCGGGACCGGTCGTCCCCGCCGACGCCGCCGCCGTCCGCCACGCACAGCGCGGTCAGCTGCGGCGGCGGCCCGGTCAAAGGTGAGTCGTGGCCGGGCGGAGCTCCGTGGTGAGTCGGGGACAGCGAGTGTCCGTCGTCTGACCCCCCGGGACTCAGCTCCGCCTCGGACAGGCTGTGCTCCTCGCCGGACATGTTTGTAGTTTTTTTAGTTGTTTTTTTTTGGTGATCTTTTTTTCGGTGAGCAAAAAAAAAAAAAAAAAAATTCGGGGTTGAAAAAAAAAAAAGGAAAAAGTTAAATCACAGGAAGAAAGTTTTTCTTCGTGTTTTGTTTCTGTTTTAGAAAACGATGAGCGGAGAGGATCCCGGTTACTGCCGACTCTCCTGGGCCAGAGCCATATCGCTGCGCGTCCGGATCCTTTCAACGACTGGAAAACTTTATTGATACCTAATAAAGCACACAAAAACAAGCAGTTAAATAAACAATATAAACTGAACCTATTTTAATAGTGATCGGATGTAGTCGAACGACGATCATTTCAAAA
>CAAKHD010004082.1:317231-347541 GCA_901007705.1 Fistularia tabacaria | reverse complement strand
GGGAGGGGGGGGGGGGGTGCGGCTGGGGGGGGGGGGGGGGGGGTGGGGGGGGGGGGGGGGGGGGGGGGGGGGGTGAAGAGAAAGGGAGTTCAGGGCATCTTGGGGTGGGGCGAAATGGAGGGAGCGTGGTAGTTGGAAGAGAGTTCAGCATCCTGACAGCCACGTGTATGAAGCTGTTGATGAGTCTGTTGGGGCCGGCCCAGAGATTCCGGTTCCTTCTCCCTGAAGGCAGGAGGCTGAACAGGCTGTGTGCGGGATGGCTGGCGTTGCTCACAATCATGACGCTTCACGAGTGAGGCGGGTGGTGTGTATTTCAGGGAGGGGAATGGGGCACCGATGATCCTTCCAGCTATGTTTACGACCGTTGCGGAGCTTTCCTGTTGTAGTCCGTGCAGCTAGGTAGAAGGTGTGCATGATGGGTGCAGGGGCTTTTGCTTGCTTGACTTTGCAAAGGAAGTTTGCAAGTTTGCCGAGCCTTCTTCGCCAGTGCTGCGGTGTTGGTGGTCCAGGAGAGGTCCTCACTGATGTGCACCCCAGGAATCTGGTGCTTCTCACTCTCTCCACGCCAGCACCATTGATGGTCAGCGGGGGGCGCTTGGTGTGGCTTCTGCAGAAGTCAACAACAATCTCCTTGGTCTTGCTGACCTTCAGCAGGAGGTTGTCTCTGCTACACATGGTTAGAAGGTCGACCTCCTTCCTGTAGTGGGTCTCGTCGTCTTTTTTTTTTAATCGTAATAAAGTACTTAGGTCTCGGCAACGTATAACTGTGACGATTTATGTCCAGACTCCCCCTTGTGTCCTCCACACTACGTACATTTGAGGGATGTGTTTCAGAAGTAGCGAATGTATCTTGCAACCCTTTGAACAATCATTTTTTCAGAGTTTTTTTTAATTTTTTTTTTTATTCAATTTAAATCCTAACTCCCCTCAGTAAACTGAGCACAAGCGACACATCTGAAATAGGAACGGTGAAACTCCATACCGCTGGCTCTGAATGACTGGAGTTGGTTGTCAACTGAAAAAAAGAAGGCAACAATTGAGAGATAATGACCTTTCTTGGTCCGCTGCTGGATTAGATGCCTTGTGGTTAATTTCTTTATGGTTGCAAGCTGCTGGGCCTGATGGCATGATGAAAACTGGGTTGGCAATACCCCGATGAGATATGACAATTCATGATATTACGATATTTTTTGGTGTAAAATAAGCTCCAAGACGTTGACATGAAAAAGTTCTCTATAACTGCATCATTACAAAGCTGCCTGCTCTCCTAGAATCCATTTCCTGTGTGTGTGTGTGTGTGTGCGTGTGGCTCGGTTCAGTGTTATTGTTTCCACATGGGAAGAGCAAATTGTCAGGTAATATTTATTTTGGGGGGAAAACAGTTTTCTGAGGTCGACTGTGTTGCAGATGACAAAGAGGAGCGCGGCTAATTTATTTTGTCATCATTTCATCTGCTGGACAACTTGATTAAATAACATTTCAGTCATCCCTGCTGGCAGCAGCCAGTCCGCATCGGACAAACACACACTTGGCTTCACTAATGCTGTCAGACCTCTAACATGGCACAAATAACAAGATCAGTAGCTCATTGCTTTGTGTATTGTTTCTTTCCCAATTAAATCACACCCAAAAACCTCATCAATAATAACAAATACAATGGAAAAACATGGCCCAAAACACCAAGAACAACCAAAACTGAGCTGGGCAGATGAACCAGAGTGGACAAAAGGACCGTCGTTACAAGGTTTTGGCCAAGAAATGCATGTTGAACAGAATTAGGAGGTGAGAAGGTATATTCTTAATGAATCCAGAAAGACAGAGTGGATTTCAACATTCCTTAAGGCACATTTTGGAGGTGGTATCATGCAAAAAAAAACATCAAACATATGTATAAATAACAGCAACAACAACAATAACAATTATTACTATTGTTGTTGTTATTATTATTATTATGATTCGGCCAACGACAGCTACGATAGGCTCCAGAATCCCCCGACCCTGAGCAAGATAAGCAGTAGATGATAGAAGCGAATGAATGAATGAGCGTATTATAATAGTACCAAAATTTGACCAGAATTTTGTCATGGATATAAATCTGATTGCATTCATTGATCATTTGAACTCAGTTGGAGGCCTGGCAGAGCCAGGAGAGACTAACTCTGCCGGTGTGTCCGTGATGTCTGCTTCTGCTTTTATCAGCTTTGATGCTGACCGTCGATTAAGAAGCACCTCGCTTCCGCTCTGCTTCCCAGAACGATTTCAAAAAGATGGCGAATAGCTTACTGTACATGCACTCTACCAACAGCACGCTCTGCTGCACACAACTACCAGTCTTTCAAGTGAGCAGAAACCCAAAGTGCTTCATAATCATTTTCACTGTAATGATCCGCGGTAATCTACGCTTGTACATGTTGGAACAACAGATATTTCACAAGGGCCTCTGTATTGATTTAATTTATCTGTGCCACCGCAGTGACTTGTAAACAGGTGTCTGTTGATTGCTTTCTGGAATTATTCCATGCTTTGCTGGTAATGCCAGAGAGGAATATTGCGAGGAGATGTATCAAGGCCATTTACTCCCTCAGTAGTTACCATGATGGAAATTGGGCTTTTAAACTGCATCATCATCCCTTTGGCCATCTGTGCAATAATTGGTTTGGTTTGAATGAATTTGAAAGTCGTTGTGAGATTTTGAGCAAAAAGTGGATCATATAGAGCTTATGTGTCTCAAAATTTAAAATGTACATTTGTCAACTCAAGTAAAGTCAAATTTTATTCGTATCTCTCCAAATAACAACAAAGTTGTCTCATGACTGGACCGAACTCTTTTAGACGATTACCCGACATTCCTTCACTTGGTGACGGCGGCCTTGGACGGCTCCGAGATCAATGTGCATCGCCTTCTGTCTCCACCGGTCAGGGCAGAAAGAGAGAGCGAGAGAGGGAGAGAAAGAACAGAGAGAACAGAAAGGAGGAAAAGCAGGAGTGTGATGAAGACAGAGGGTGGTATCAAAGTCAACGTCAAAGTCAAATTTAGCTCTGTTGTTAATTTCTCCACATGTACAATACATACAAAGGAATCGAGAAGACGTTCCTCGCAATTCCACGATGATAATAGAGTGCAAATTAAACAGTAAAGTGCACCATTACATTCAACAGTAAACATTAAACTATAAGCTACAAAGTGCAGGCAGATATATTCTACCGGTAAGGTGAAAAGATGACGGACATTTGACAGTGTGAAGACTGAAAAGTATAAATATATGTATTTGAATATAGAGCAGCAGCAGAGGTTGCTTTTTTTTGTTTGTTTGTTTTTTCTTTGGGACAGTTTAGTGCAAAAGGTCAGCAGGTATTACCATAATGGTATATGGTACGATAGCAGCATGATGTTTTTTTTATTTACAATGGTAGCATGATGATTTTTTTCTGTGTCAATGGAAAATAGCAGTATGAGTTTTGGGAAGGGCAGGTAAAAATGATCTTTCACTATAAATACCAGTAGCACTGACAGTTACATTATAATAGCTGAGGTAATGCACTAATAGCTTTAATATTCATAAAGTTAATAACAATGGTGAGCGCCTGGCGAGATGCTGCTGTAGATCAAGCCACGTCTCACAGGAACCTGCGAAATGAGAAAGCCAAGGACCCGGGGGGATTTTTAGAACCAAGGATATGTCAATGTCGAGGAATTTAATTAACACTTGATGTAATGAACACGACCACAATCCATTCTACTTAATAATTAATTTAGCAACAGTGACACATCTTTACATAAAATACCAAACCATAACTTCATTTTTAAATCCCCAGCAGGGGAAGTATTGCCAATGTTGACTAATTCAATTCCCACACTTTAACTGTATGCTGTGATTTCCTTTTTCTCATAACCAATGTAATGAGCCTTTTTGGGGTGCTTGCTTAAAAATGGCAGTTCCTTTCAATCTACCATACATTGGTTGAATTTCCGATGAACAGGTGGTAAGAGGAATTTTGGAGACGACAGATCTGTAAGATGTGAGATATAAAAGAAATTTAAAATGCGCCTCATCAAAGGGACCAGGGAATTGACAATGGAGACCACCCAAGATTAAGATGAGCAGTTTCCAGACCACGTGTGCCAGTTTAATCAAGCAGGACAATGCAAAAGCTCCCAAAAGCATAGAGGGGGTACAGTGTGTATTGGGATACTATTGCAATGTAGTGTTTGCTGTTGTCCGTTCTCTGTCCAGATGGATGGAACTGGCTACTTCACTCCCCTGATTTGAGCCACAGCCATCTTGAGGCACTATCCACGGTTTTCAGCAATGTCCCGCTGGCCCGTCTCCTCATCAGTTCTTCAATGCCTGACATACCGAAAGCTTGCGACAGTGATTGATCAGAGAATCTCCCGTATCGTGATTTTCCTGTGGTATCTGCCTAGCTGTCTTCCTTTCGTTCAATTGTAGCATAACTACCATTTCGGTAGATGTGGACGGCAAATTTTGGTCTCAACATGTTGGTTTACAATATCATTGGGGAAGTTTACTACAAAGGGTCAACATGTCATGCTAACTTGGATGTCTGCTGAGGCATTTGCATTCGGTCTTGGTTGCGCTGTATCTTCCCACCATTGACCAGTTTTTCTACAACCTGACAGACGTCCCTTTCCTTGCAAAATCTTCCTTGTGTCCACGGCCACGGTTTCCTTATTTTCTGCATCCTGAAAGAAGCTTTTCAAATAGTCATCACATCAATCATAGCTTTGGCCATTTAGCACATACTGTAAGCAGGCTAATCCTCGACCATTCACTGCAATGCGCTCAATCCCATGTTGTCCAAGAAGCAGCTCCATTATTTTGCTGGACAGGCCCAGAACGTGTTCTTCGTGATGCTACTTCATAATGCGTTTAATCCATGAAAACGTTTTTGGTGTTTGTGTTACTGCACAATAATACAGCTAATGAACCGCACTGATCTCTTGCTTTTCACACTGCACAAGGAGACATTTTCATCTAACACAAATGCGTAACTTGCAAAGAATATCAGAGTGTTGATTAACGGCTGAAAGTGTTGTCATCGAATCTATTTAAGGCTTATTTCTTCACTTTTTTGCAACAAGGCCACACACAAATTTTCTACATAACGTGTGAATGAGAGGATTAATGGTTGACTTTACATGACGAGTGAATGACAGGCTGAATGGTTGTCAGTTTATATGTAGCACTGTGCTCAACAGGTGCAAACAGTATCGATAATGAATGAATAAACGAATATAACCTCCTAAACAACAACCCAAGGGTAAAAGGTAAGATGGGAAAATAAATGATCCATTAAAAATAATCAATTAAATCCCTCAGTCAAAAAATTCTGGAGTACGTGACTGTTATTAAATTGTCGTTACTGACTGGCAACAATGAATGAACTTGTTAAACTCATGGCTCAGCAGAGAGGGACATTGAACCGCGTTTTAGCGCACCTTCAAAATCCACCAAGGGTTTTTTCTGATCCTAATAAATGACAAGAAAATGATGTATTTTGTGGCTGCCAGCCTTGTCCTTGTGGTTGCTTGAAGTTTTAAATAAATGATAGCGGATTAACTGGCAGCAAAGGGATTAACCAAACCCGGAATTTCTGCTCATGTGCGATTCCTACAGTTTAACCCCACTGTGTTTTTGTTTTGATCTGTTTTGATATTCACCGCTGATGTACACAGCTGCTCTTATTCAACGGCTTATTTACTGTCCTCCACCCTCTCAATGTCTATTGTCTATTCATAAGCAACACTTATATATATATATAAGTATTACTACTTGTTAGTATATTGTAGCGCAACAAAAAATGGCGGAGCCGTGGATGAGTTGCAACTTTATTTCTTTCACACAAAAAACAACTGAGGGTGAACTTCCAGGGGCGATAATGTCCCTGGCTTAAACCGTGCCCCTGCCCGTAGTCCCGTGGGTTGAGGGGCAAGGCACCTTAATGTCCGCCACACAGTATTAGTACTTATTAGTATATAAGTATTAGTACTTATACTATACTTACACTTATATATAGAAAGAGAGGGAGAAATATATATGTGTGTGTATGCACATGTGCATATATATAAATATACACAAACACATACATATGTATGTATGTGTAAACACACACGCACACACGCACACACACACATATATACATACATACACATGCACACACACACACACACACACATATATTGATAATATTGTAAGTATTATTATTAGTTTATAAATATAGATGTAAATATATACATATAATTGTTGCAAGCTTTTATCAACATGGTAGCATCAGAAACAGAATTAGAATATTTGTTCCCGAGGTACAATTGGGGAGCACAAGAGGTAGCAGATCCAACATCTATAGATATAAATATATATTTTTTATAAATAAGTATATAGAATGAAGGTAAAATAAAAATCTAATTAAAAAAACAAAATGAAGTGAAAAAGGGAAAAATTGTGAAATGTGAAGAATTCCAACATCTGTAGATAAACTGTGCAATAGATTGCAATACATTCATAGTGGTCTACTTTTGAAAAATAAAGATCTAATCTAGAATGGTATGTCACACTCATGCCAAATAATTGCAAAAAAAAACAAGTTATTGATTTCCCCCACATCCCCAGGTTCTTCCAGTCACTACATTCTTTTCGTCCCTTCTAAGAAAAGAATGTATCTTATTTATTATTTTTATTCTTATATAGATACTATTATTATTTATTCACTTAGTTTTCAGGATTTGTATTTTGTGGTATGAGTATTTATACAGAATCAGACTTTTTGGTATTTATTTGTTAAGCAAGTAAATTGGTCGACATTTTCTCGAAGAAATTAAAGACAATGGTGAAAACAATGCTGTTCGATTTCTCTTGTAAGCATATACAAACCACCGATAGAGGGGAGCGCCATATGAAACCACACCACATTGGTCAGCGCCTGCTTTATCCTCTGTTCAGGGTTGGGAGGAGAACCCTGTGGAAGACCCAGGACGTGCTGGAGGGGACAATGTCTCCGGATTGGACTGGGAATGCCTCTGGATTTCCCCAGAAGACCTGGATCAAGCGGTCATGGACCGCTTTGACCCGACCGCTGGCTAAAGTGGCAGAAAAAGGATGGATGGATCATCACATTGTAGAGACAGCTTGGCTTGAACATCATCACGGATGAAATCATGCTGACTACTTTTAGACTTCCAAAACAACCAACATTCTCTGTGGTGACGTTCACTCACCGTTTCCACATCTTACCCCTGCTTTTAAGCGATCAGTTACCTGAGCCATTTGGACGTAAACACTTCGACCAAAGCTGCAACAAAGATAATTTATTTTCCAAACAAGAATTGAAGAGTTCCACAGTCCCAGAGAAGAAATTACTCTCTCCCTGTCCAATGAAGCTAAATTCTAAAAATATAGGCTATAACTGTCCAAGTCTTCTTTCTAGATAAGAGCCCTTGTACTTCAGAAAATATGAAACTTGACACAAGAAGATTATTGTAATTGAACAATTTGGTTTCATCTTCAATTGCAATCGATTGAGAATAGACATTGAATAAAGTATTCTAGGTTTATTTAGAATTTGAGGATTTTTTCCAGAGACTAGTAGGCTAGAAGAAACTTTTATAATGTTATGATTCTGCATGTGAAAAATTGAAAACGAAGAACAGTTTAACAGGATTTATTTGCTAACTGAGTCAACTTTGAACCTGGTGACTTGAAATGAAAGAAGACATATACTGTATAATGTGTTCAAACATGAAACGGCTAAATTGCAAGTGATATTTATGAGTGATAATTGTCTATGAACAGAAACCTGCCCTTCCATAATCCGCTGAGGTTTTCTCCCCTGTTGAGGGACCTTCACAGAAATTCTCTGGAGCAATGCAAGTGTGCTAATGGCTTTGGTGGCGAAAGAAGACTTTTGGCTCACACTCCAAATCCTGTCTGGATGGACTTGTGTCCTTTCATCAATGCATGATAGTCCCCTTCTATCTTCACCAGAATCCTTGGACTGATTTTTTTTTGCAGCTACACCTTTCCTTTCATCCTGGCTGATTGTCCTGAATTACTCATCATCACTGACACTTTTCTCTAGCTCTACCAACGCTTGTACACATTTTTTCGTCTCTTTTCCACACTCTCCATTGCTCTGGACTGTTGGCCCTGAGTACTTAAAATCCTCAACCTCCTTTATCTCCACTCCCTATAGCCTCATGGTTCCACTTGGGTACCCCTTATTCAAACTTATGTAGTCTGATTTGCTGCAGCTAGCCTTCATTCCTCTCCTCTCCAGATCATACCTCAGCCTCTCGATATTTTCCTCCACCTGCTCCCTGCTCAGTCCCGCAGTCATTGGAGATTCCTGTCTAACTTTATCTGTCAGCCTGTCGTTCCCCATAAAAGCTCAGGGGGTTAATTGGTCGTCCTTTGAGCCGAATATTCCTGATTAGATTCCCGTGCTCCCCCTAGCCTGTTGAAGTGTTGTTGAGCAAGACACTGAGCCCCCAATTGCTCCCCTGGCCCTGTTCATTAGTTGCCCTCTGCTCATGGATCATCCAGGATGAGTTAAATGCAGTGGTCGAATTTCACTGATGTTGTGCTTTATGTATAACCGAATGTGACAATAAAGACCTCTTTCTTCTTCTTCCTCTGCTTCTTCTTCTAATGTATCATTTTAGCTATTCAAGGATTGAAGGAAACTTTATTATCATACCAGCACACCTTACAGAATGTGGTACAACATTAGTACTACTTACGATTACCATGTAACTGACAGCACTACTGGTATCAGCAGCAATACATCATTTGTGCATGTCCCCCCCCCAACCCTCATAGCCCCCTCTGTCACACTTGCGTTCTATCTTTGAGCTGCAATCTGTCCAAAGTTTCTGGGAGGTGCCGTTTTTCACTGCTTGCTCCTGTGGTAGTGTTGGGTTTCTGAATATCATTATGACGTACGACTTCAGTAAGACCAGAGGAGGAAGTTTGTGCATTTATGTCAACAAGGCCTGGTGTAGGAGACTTTCCCATGGTTAAGTGTGAACCGTTCTATCTGTCACGGGAGTCCACATCCACAAGCATGACTGCAGCTTATATTTCCATGGATGCTAATGATAAGCTTGCAAAGAACGAACTTCATGAGGCCATTAGCAAACAGCAGACTCCCCACCCAGAGGCTGCATTTATTGTTGCGGATGATTTTTATCGCTCGAACTGAAACACAGAGCTCCCCCAATTCCTCCAGAAACAAATACTCTGGACCATGTTTACACAAACAAAGCTGATGCTTAAACTGTGACCCCCCTCCCCCACCAAGGATGATCAGACCACCTTGCTTTGTTCCTGAACTCCAAAAATTCACCCCTCTTCAACTGTGTGAGGCTGTGTTGAGGATCAATCCAAGTGTGGCCAGTTGGGACTGACTCCGCACTCCAGGAAAGGTTTCAACACACAAACTGAAGTATGTTTGCTCCCCACACCACCTGTGGCTCATATATGGACATTGACAGCTATATTTCACCTGTTCTGGATTATATCACCAACACCATCGACAGTGTCACAACAAGGAAGCAGATCACCACGTACCCTAATCAGAAGCCATGGATGAATGAGGAGGTGTGGCTCCCGCTGAAAGCCCATAACATTGCCTTCAGATCAAGGGATGCACAGGCTTTTTGAACATCCAGGGCAAACCTGAGAGGGGGGGATTATTTTATCGTCATCTTTTGTCTACATGGCGCTGAGCCGGCTCGACCCACACATAGCGGTGGAGTGTGGGAGCCAGCTGGAGTGTAGTAGCCAGCTGGTATTTTTATAGACATCTTCAACCTGTCCCTTGCCTAGGCTGTTCTTCCAACAAGTTTCAAAGCTACCCCCATCCGCAGCAGCAGGAGTATAGATGATGCAGTTTCCACAGCATTGCACTCTTTTCTCGCACACCTGGACAATTGCAACACCCATGCGCGATTGTTGTTTACCGCCTCTACTCCCTGCAGACACTGAAGAAAAACCACTTGTCTTAGCCATCCTGGTGAGCTTTTACCAGTGCGCGATCGAGGGCGTCCAAGTAAACTCGGTCAGAGTCTGGTATGGAAGCTGCTCTTTAGTTATTATATCTTCACCTGCTGCTTGTTTGCACTTTTAGTAAGACGTTAAACTGCATTCCGCTGCACTGTACTTTTTCATGTGTAATCACAATAAAGTTGAATCTAGTCTGATAAATTTAAAGAGTGTAGTCCATACCTGCTCTACATGAAAAGTGTGATAAAACAAATGTGTCGTGATTTTCTGCTACATACATAAAAACTTGTTTGACTTGACTTGACTTGACATGTGTTAACAAAAACAACACGAGTCGGCTGCCTCGAGGCACATCATAAAAATTGGTTACACCTTTTCATTTATTGGCCAACAGACATTTGGTCGAAAGCTGCCTACGCTGTCGGTGGATAATTTATTGGCGTTGAGGTTAATAAACCGCACTTTTATTATATATTTACACAGATGCGGACGTGGAATTTATTTTCCTGCAAAAGACAATGAAGAATCTATCCCTCTTACAGCAGGCACTGCACCAGTCTACCGTGGTTAAAATTAATGTATAGGAAACTTTCAGTTTACTCGTCCATTTATGTCCCATCTCCAACCAATGGTCAGAAACTTTGGACCAAAAGAAGGACCTCCTAGATATAAGTGAGTGGAATGCAAGCTGTTTGGTTCAGCCTCCAGGCTCATGTTTGCTCAACGTTGAAAACTCATACGCATATATGTTGCACAGTATGCTCAAGTGTGACCAGTGAAAGGAACAGAAAACAAGAAGACAAGAAGACATCACATTGGTGTAACCAGGGTGAAAAATTCCCTGTCCACTTGCTGTTATGTATCTATTGGCTACACAAACCACCCCCATCTACTTTTGTGTCTCTTTCTTCGACTGTGCATTATCACAAGCTCCCCCACCGTTACCTTGTTTGTCATTGTCTGAACTGGAATGGGGAATTCGAAACTTGTAAGTCAGCTCTGAACTCTGCACTGCTCTCTAGTGGATGTATTGCTTTACAACAATGGCAACGTGAACCACGCATTGGAAGAATGACAACATTTGAAACAGACATACCTTTTAACATACGTGGTGGGAGCATGAAGAGCCGTTAGAGATAAACATAAGGGGGTTGCTCAGAAATCCACTGTTTCTGCCATTCTGCTGTGAAAAGAATGCCTCCTATTCCAATCAATCAATATATGCGTTTTAAGTTTACAAAATATTATTTAGATATGTCAGAATGCTTGCACTGGAATATCTAGCTGTTATTGGGAGGACAGTATAAGAGGAAATTTGGACAGAAAGCAAAGGCAGTTTTGATAATAAATTGACAAAATTGAAAGATAATTCATGTAGAATTCTTTTCACGATCACTTAGTTTAAACACGAATGATCAACTCTGCCCATTTTTTTGCTATTGTTTATTTTGAAGAACGTTCTATGTGTTCAGAGAGGCAGCTAACTGAAGCGTGCCTCATCTCAGAGCGAACATCGGATATCTAAATGAACAGATTAGACAAAAAGAATAGACCAGAATAGTTAACGTGATCACATATCAGTACTGAAAGAAGATTAGTTGAAAAAAAATTGCATTTGTCCTATATTCATTTTCCACACACACTCATCAATATACAGATACACAAAAGAGGCAGAGGAAGATGAAGGCGGAATTAGTATTTTGTTGCCGGCGCATTATAGTGTATACTTGGAATTACAACCATGCTTTCACCCACAGCCCCGAACACAAACACCAAGAGGTAAAAATAGCCTTTGCAACAGTATTAGAGCGCACAGCCAATTAGCCAGTATTGTGTTTAGAGGCCTCCAGCACTCCAGAGGCTATCCAATCCACCAGTGAGAATCAGAGCCTTAAGCTGAATCAGACATCAGCTTTTGTTTCAGATGCAGAAAGAAGATAATGCAGAAATCCGCCCCCCCGCCCGCACCCCCACCCCTCAGATACTCCAGAACTGTTACTGAGTGCATCATCAATGTGGAGCATTCAGAAGAGTCCAAGAGACTGGTGCCGTTGTTTGCCTTCGTATTCAACCCAAAGGCAGCGAAACTTACCTTATCTTCCGTTGTATTTCAATAGAATTCCATTTGATAGTCCCCTGAGAATGGGTCTGGACTCTCAACACAAATAATATGTTTGTCTTGTAGGCAGTCATAGCACCTAAGGTGCTTGATCAAAACATGCCGCATGTGAGAGGTTTCTGTGTGACAGTACGCTCAGGCTATTTTTGTCTTTTTACCAGAATAAAGACGGGGGGGGGGACTTCGGTCATTTGGTACAACCTGAAGAGGTGGAAATAGTGGACAGTTCTTAAATACCTGCTGGCTGGCCAAGAGTGATATTCGTTCATACAATAAATGCTCCTCAATAATAAAATATAATATATATATATCTATGAAAGTGCTCTGAATACCATCATACCATTTATCTATCCATCATATTCCATTTACTCAGTTTTGAATATAATTGGCCCATGCTCAACAGTGATGTTCAACATAACCGACTCTTTAAAAAAAATGACATTATGAAAGAATTCAGTCAGGTAATTATCCAAAAAACAGCAATGCTTTTTTTTCATAATTTGGTATATTTTCTAATTTTGAGGTGCTACCCAGTAGAGAATCGATGGTGCAGATGTGTTTGGTATCAGGTGCTCAGCTGGAATGATATCCTAGTTGCATTCATGTTTTAAAATAGTTTTTTTGCCTTGGAATGTTTGTTTTTCTGTTTTATTTGTTAGATAAAGAAAAGTCACATCACATCTTGATATCAATTAGCCTACAATGCAATTAATGAGCAATTAACTAATAACAGAAAAGTATAAGGCGTTGAGAAAAGCAACATATTTTAACTGCACTTTAATTTGTAGTTTGCGTATCACAGGAGCACCTCTAATCACCATTACCACCTCCACACCAAACATGTTGGAGCTGGATGGTAGGTAATGCTAACTTTGCTGCGGAATATAGCAGCATTGGTAATGCGATCAAGCAGAGTGTCACCAGTCAACAGTCAACCACATGTCGCCTTTCAGTTTTAGTGACTAAATGTCCAAGTCCATGTCAGATATATTGACCAGTTTGCTGAGATGGATCGCTGTGGACTGCAGACCACTCAGTGGTAGAACATCAGGGGTTAGAAGAGGCGCTGTAGATCAATTCAGCTGATGAGAATTACAGAATAATGAGCTGCCTTCCAGAAAGACAAAGTTTAAACAAATCCAACAGCTGGATGAGGATGGGAGGGAAGTCACACGGGTGATGTTGAGGACAAAAAAAACATCTATTTGTCTGTGTCAGAGATTGATGGCAAAACAAACAGGAGTTTGAAGTTCAAGCTCATAAATATTAATTCAGTCATCGGACAAACTTGCATTTCTTTTTCTCATGCAAATATTGAAATGTAATTAAATTGTGATTAATTTCAATCAAAAACTTCTAATCTATTGATTGTTTTTTAATCGATTACCACCCCTAAAAAATAGACAATGAACTTGAAAACAGCGAGAAAACTAAAACTTTACTGAATAAGACATTTAAGTTGAAATACATAACTGTAGTCTGAAGCCATTCTCCAGCATTGGATTTATAACCAACAAAGAATCAATATCAAAATACATCAAGGAGTCATTTTACCAAAATGATAATCTAGACCTTTGGCGGAAAAAGGATTTTTGATTAAACCAATGTGCAATGTCTCCATTAGCTATTACTATGGCAATGGAGGTAATTATTTGAGCTTCAAAATGGGTGGTAGGAGGAAAAAGGTTGCAGGGAGAGCTGCACCTCCCTCTGGTTAGGGCCTAGATGGATGACATAATGGCTGTGACATCAACCGTACAATGTACTAGCAGGTTGTTGGACAAATTAAACAGCAATCTGCAGGGAGCTAGGGTGAGAGGTAAGCCAAGTACGTCTACGAGTCTTTCAATCGGTAAAGGGATGGTAGTAGATAAGAGGTTTGTTAAAAATGGTGAGGTGGTGCTCGAGAAACTAGTGAAGAGTCGACGTTGATGGTTTGATGCAAGTCTAAGTGATAAGGGATCATTTGAGGAGTTGAAGACGGAAATGATTCAAGGCATTTCAATCAGAGATACGTTAGGCCTCCCCGACACAAATTTAGAGTTGTGTTGTTTGCAGATTGGGTTGTTGCCTTGGTTGATGTGGTGTTGACAGTGAATGAGGTTCCCCTTTCAAAGGTAGAAAAGCAAGAAAGGATGATTGACTAATTTACTGGGAAATGGCTCATGTGGAGGACATCAGGTCATTTTGATATGGAGAATTGTCAAGGAGGTCAGCTAAGGCTGACAGAAAAGCAGGAACAGATGCTTACTTACTCGACAGCAATAACATACCGGGAAGCAAGTAACAGACAGTTGGTGGGGAGACGTGGGTTGACCACAAGAAGTCTAGACACGGTCAATATGTTTACAACAGATGCTGGTTAACTCTTGACAGGAGGAGACCATCAGAAATGGACAGCTAAACCTACATAAGATAAAGGACAAAGAAGGGACCAATCAGGAGACAACAGCAAGGAGGAAGTCCAGGGAGGATATATGGAGTCAGGACGAGGTGAGGAACTGTCAGTCTTACGAACGGACCCACATGCTGCGTCACAAACCGAAGATCGACCCAGGTCCCGGAGCTTCTCAACTGCTAAGCACTAAGCTTATATATATTTACTCTTTAGTTGTGCTTTGTGGGATGCTTGGCAAGGAATAAACTGGGAAGTGTAACTGCTCATGTCATCTACATTCATTCCTCATAAAAGAATGCGCAGGAGGACTGGGTGAAGGACACCAGACTCCAACACTCATAGTCCCATGCTGCCTAAGCAGCGTAGCCTTGTATGGGAAAGGCATTTGGGAGTTGACAGTTTGAAGTCTGACAGAGGGGTTCAAGTGTGCTAAGGTTAGATTGGAAATGACTCTAACTCAGCCAAAGGATCTAGTGGTTAGGAGATAATCGCCCATAGTTGGAACAGGAAGGAAGTGTAACCCAAAAGAGGCAGTTCAGCAAACAAAAGGCAGCCCTTAGATATAGGGACATCATAGGCCAGGTGCAGCATGGCTGTGGAGGCTTAGGGTTGAATATAGGAAAACCGTTGTGGAGCAAGGCATCAGTCATAGAGAAGAGGAAGCTGGTAGTTGAAGAGGTACACAAGCAAGAGGAGGCAGTAAGACATCCTAGGGCAGTGTCGCAGGAAAAGCAAGGACAGTTGGTGAACTGGGAGAGAGTAGAGAGGAGAAAGTTGAAGTGGAGAGAGTTGTGGAGCATGGAAGCTAACAGAATTAGGTCTATCGTAGGGGCTACTTCTGATGTGATACCATCTCGCCAGAATCTAAATAGGTGGTTGGGCGAGCATGCTGCCAACCATTTGTGTTGTGGTGCATACACACTTGAGCATATAATGTTGGGTTGTAAGAGTAGTTTTTTGTAGGGGTGATACACTTGGTGTCATAACCAGGTGTTGAAATGTTTGGCAGCACCAGTTAAGGAAAAATGGTTCAAGGTAAATTCTGTAGTTGCTAGTAAGACGGAGGAGATTCAATTTGTACATGAGGGAGAATGGTTAGACTGTTTAGGTTCAGGCAGAACTCAGGGCAGCTAAGTAAAGGTGGGGCTTGGGAGCTGATGGTGGATCTGAATGCGCAAGCTGGTTATTGCAGCATATACAGTGAGCAACGAGCTAAGGCCAGATATGTTACTGTGGTCTGTGGTGAACAGGATAGTCGATTTTATAAAACTTGTGGTCCACTAGGGGGATCGAGTTGAAGAGGCTCGTGACTGTAAGAAAGCTAGGTATTCTGAGATGGCAGCAGATGTAGAGCAGCAAGGTTGGAGGGCTCTGGTCGAGGTGGGCTACATTGGTTTTGTCGCAAAGTCTGTTATTGTTCTACTAACTGAGTTGAGCAGCCGCGGTCGGAGCCTGAAACTTCCGGTCAGCAACATGTCTTGAGCTGCAGAACAAGTAAGTAAATGGTTGTGGTCAACGAGGAAGCTAGTAGCTGGGAAGGTTGCTAATGTCCAATTGCTTGCTTGTAGAACGGCTATGTAGCATGGAGGGGTGGTTTCAAGGACACTGGATTTCACTGTTAAGCCTTCTGGCCTAACCTGGCGAAACATCAGTGAAGGACGGTACCCACTTGAAAACCCCAGTGCTTTAGACTGCTGTTGGCTAGAGTTGGTAGTTGGTGAATGTATATTTTTTGTTAGATTGCAAGGTTGCAGGTAGATTGCTTGTTGTTGGTTGCAGTGCTTGTTAGCTTCTTTGTAATCTGACTTGGGCTTCTAGATGTGTTGTACCTGGGATTCTGGTTTGTTACATCTTGTCCTGTGTATGAATGAATGTTTTTTACTTCTTACAAAACATTTGCAAAGGTTTTTTTCATTATTATTATCCCTAACCTGGAGGCATAGTGGGACATGGAGGTGCTTCCACCTCACAGCAAGAAGGTCAATGGTTTGATTCTGACAGAGGCCCTTTTTGTCTGGAGTTTGCATTTTCTTCCTCATGACTGCTTGGGTTTCCTCCAGCTTTTCTGGTTTCCTTCCAAAGTCCGAAAACATACAGTAGTTTCACTGGGCTGGTCCAAGGTGAACCCAGCTGGATAGGCTTCGGCCCCACTAAAACTCTGATGCAGGATAAGTGGTATTGATGATGAATGAATGAATGAATTACTTGTCCTAAACTAGCACCTTCTGCCTTGCTAACAATCATATAAGGTCATCTAACATCATGCACATCATCGCAATCAATGCATATTCTGCAAAAGTCTACCATCTTAAATATGCCTGTGACCGATCACACGTCTGAATTTTTGTTGTTGTTTTGGAGAGCTGTCGCAGAGTCACTTGATCACCACTCTTGCAGGGTATGTATAGAACGTAAACAATTAGCTTTTACCGTTGAGCTCTACTGTTTCTTCATGAGTTGATGCCCTACGTTTTTGTACAAGAGTGTCACACAACAGTTGTGAAAATGGCAGATCTATAAGTTCAACACATTGCAACATATTGTGAGCTTGTGGATCATCTATTTTCAATTATAATTTCAGAGTGGTCGTAGACATACAAGGTTTCCAGACAACGGCAAATACTGTCTGATCCTTTCTTCCTTGATCCATACTTTCTGATAAAATGGAATCAATTTTCATTATTCCAAAAAAGCCCAAAACAAAATCATTCTTACTTTGGCAATTGTTGCTTTATTTCTTGAGAACTTGCTGAAGTGTAATGAAATTACACATGCCCATAATATGAGCAATGGATGAGGAACACACATGCCTAGCTTGAGCTCGTCTGCCAGTGCAATGCAATGGTAATTCTTTCCACCGACTCCGTGGCCACCATCTCACTCAACAGGGCATTCAGGGGGTTTTTTTCTACAAGAGGTTATTTAAAATAGTTCCACATATCTTCGTTGCCCCTTCGTTGACGCTGCCACTATGGTCCAATGTGCATCCCGAGTGGCCGGAGGTGTGTTGTGCAGAATGTGCGTCGCACTCCAGGTGGTGGGCATAACCAAGCAATGATAGGTTGCAGCAGCATTATAGACACTTTTTAGATTTTCATTCACAGATTATACGCACGATAAACAGAATGTCATGCATCTTTAACGTCTGACGGACCAACCGCTGACATTTCCATCCATTCATATCTTGTCAATGAAAACTCACACACGTCTCGTCACGTTTTAGTCATCAAAAACCAATGTTTATCTTGTCACCGTCTTGTTAACATCATGAAAAAAAGAGCACTTCATCATTATTAACAAAAGCAACACCGGTTATTTCATGTTCTTTTCCGGCTGATGAACAGCTGATGGTGGTTAATATGTGACTCTGACAGCAGATTAGCACTGTGACAGCACTCAGGCCTTAACGTCCCAACAGACATGAACATACGCAAATGTTGGCAAATTAAAGATTAATCTTCATCCCATCTTTGGACAGTTTTCCCTTTTTCTTGTCATATTTGGAGTTCAAAGGGTGTTCCTACCCGTGTGTTTCTCAGGTAAGACACTTTAGCTGGTTTCAGAAGGAAAAGTTCTAAAATCACATCTCTGAGGAATCATTCAGCTCAAAATTTGTTCCAGGAGCTATCCTCCTCCAGAGAAACGCTCAAACACAAACCACTGTTAGAGGAGGAAGAAAACACAGACAACATGGAGTGAAGTTGGCGGGAATAATAACCATGGACTACCAGATGGGTTTAAGTGTTATTTTCTCCTTTCTCTGCTTTTTCTGTGTGAAAAGCCCCGCCACTAGCTAACGGCGTACTTATTTTGGAGAGAAATGTTTATGTTCCCCTGCGAGCCCTCGAAATCCCTCTGAGGCATCACAGGCCCTGAGAGCTTGGACATCTTATTCGGTCCATTTCTCTCTGGCTCTGTCCATTTTGTTGCAAGTTTGAAGAAAACAGCTGACCATCGACCACAATATCTTTGATAAAATGGTGCTCTGCAGTCCGCAAGAAGTATGTGGTAGTATCTTATGAGTTCCACCAAGCACCTGCGTCACATAGTTCCTATAAACCGTAAAAAAAAAACCTGCATCGGAGTCAGAGCTAAGAACTGGGTGGCTTGGTTCCTGCAAAGGCTCTGGGATCTGCAAAAAGTTCCTGCAGAGTAAACAAGCTGTTGACCTTGTTGAAGGGATTAACAGTGACTTTGAGATTGTAAATTTCACATCTGTATCACTAATATCCAAACAAAAAGGACCATTTTCTTCACATGTGGACTCAAAGCGATGCTTTAAGAAACATTTACTTTTTGGTCTGTCACCAGTAAATTGCTTAGCTCAAAATTTGACCAGAAAATACATTATCTATGGTTCTATTCATTTGACAGCTTGCCTTATCTGGGACCAGCTATTAGCAGTTGAAAAGGAACTGAAAGCACTCCCAGATTATCATCATTTGGTTGTCGATAACTTCCCTCAGTTATAATCAATTAGTTAACAAGCAAAAACAAGAACCGAGAGAAATAGATGTGATTTCTGTATAAGCCGTCAAAGCTTCCCAAAGGCATATGTGCCGGCGACAGTGTAAGGTGTACCGGTGTGTGGTGTGTCTCATTTCACATAAAGTTCAACAAGTACTTTTAACATTGGTTTCATAAATGTTGCATCAATAAGTCAATGGTTTGATAACGAGACTGCTGAGATGAATTGAAAGAAAAAAACATCTGTCAACATTTTCATTGACAAAGGATGACAAGTGCAGTGGTTAGCACTTCCGCCTTACAGCAAGAAGGTCCCTGGTTCCATTACGACAGGGGGCCTTTTTTATGGAGTTAGTATGTACTCCCAGCTTCTGTGTGGGTTTCCTGCAGATTCCCTGGTATCCTCCCCAGTCCAAAAAACATGCAGGAGGTTCACTGGCAAATCTAAATAGCCCAGAAGTGTTAAAAAGAGGTTGACTGGTTGTGTGTCTCTAGAAGTGGGCGACTGGTCCATGGGTGTAAAACCAGGATTCCCCACGACCCCGAGAGCAGGGTAAGCAGTATTCATTCATTCATTCATTCATTCATTCATTCATTCATTCAAGTACAGTACATATATATTTATATAGATAGATAGATAGATAGATAGATAGATAGATAGATAGATAGATAGATAGATAGATAGATAGATAGATAGATAGATAGATAGATAGATAGATAGATAGATAGATAGATAGATAGATAGATAGATAGATAGATAGATAGATAGATGTAGATATTCATTTAATGTTTAATGTGTGATATTTAATTGTGGTTAAACATGTCTTAATCAAGATACTGACTGAATAGATAAATCAAATCAAATCAAATCAAATTAAATCAAATATATATGCTGATGTATGCGTATTTGGAAAATTGCCCAGATGCATTGTGAATGAGTTTGAGTGGTTGTTTACCTCTCTATGTGGCCCTGCAATCAACAGGGTATATACCGCCTCTTGCCCAATGAAAGCTGGGATAAGCTCCTGCATCCTTGTGACCCTAAGTGCAGGATAAGCAGTAGAAAATGAACGAATATATACATAAATTTGTGTGTGTGTGTCAATTAATTACTTGTGACTGCTGCAACATGTTGTAAATAGTGTTTAACAGTAACATTAGTGTAAGCGGCTGTAATTTCAGGCAGATAACTCCATAGATGAAAATGTCAATGTTGTTAATAAGGGTGAGGCACAACCAAGGTTTCAGGAAAGTATTCGAAAGGACCAAACTGCAACCGAGTTAAAAATCTGAGCCGTGCTGATAAACAAGAAACAGTCATGGTACACGAGAGAGTCAAATGCAGACTTGCTGCTTTGTCAAGCCAGTGATTACCAGCCCACTTTAAGCAGAAATAAAACCTCTCACAGCATTAACTCTCTGGCTGCCCTTCTGTTACAAAAAGACTATCTGAAAGACAGCCTTCAAGGCAAACCTCTCCCTCATGCACAGCCATCCACGTACGTGCCAAAGAAGAGAAGCTGAGCCGCACCTGGGTCTGCAGCGAGCGTGGATCTGACAGAAGTTCGAAAAAAAAAAAAAAAAACGCTTCCACCTGAAAATCCACCCGAGCGTCTCAGGCGTGACACACACGCGGGGATAAAGGCATGATGGGAAATGCAAATCCCCTGTTTTTAGCAAGTTCCTTCATGTTTTAGAACAACACTCAAGCTTATTTAAGTCTAACGTCACGTGAGTTATTTATTCAACTTATTTTTTCGTCTCACATATGCGAAAGAGAGTGGAGGTGCACAAGGACGCTTCACTCCGATGTCACAGTTGGATTGGCTGATTGTTTGCTTTACCACCTGCCATCTGAAGCTTTGAGATGATTGCTGAGCACCCCCAATGCAGTGACTGATCAATGTCTGCGCATGAGAGTCCGAACGAACAAGTGTGTGTGTGTGTGTGTGTGTGTGTGTGTGTGTGTGTGTGTGTGTGTGTGTGTTTGTGTGTGTGTGTGTGTGTGTGTGTACATGAGCTCCAATAGGACTTCAAGTGCGCAAGGACTGCTGTGTCACAGTCATACCCAAAAAGAGCAAAAAACAAAATCCACGACAAAGAACAAAAACAGCGCGATCTCAATTAGTTCACGACTCTTATAATGAATAAACGGGTTGCAAAGACTAACCTGACAAGATTCTGCAGATCATAACATCTGAATCTCTGCAGAGGTTTTAACCTCGGAATTAACTGATCTCGCAGTTTGACCTCAAAGTGACTCAGACAAACCCATTGATCTGTCGAACACTATCAGAGACATTTTGACTGACAAGCGGCCACGATAAGCATTGGTTTTGCGATTCTCTCTTTAATGTCTGTTAATGGACTAGATATTCTCCCTGACCGGCTGTGCTCATGAAACTTTAATGACTCAGATTAATGACCTCAGTTTAACCGTTGTATAAAGTTGGGAGACAAACCCAGAGTTACTCGAGGAGGCACCATTAGAGGAAAGAAAATGTACTGGTATATCAAAGTTTTTATTCCATCCACCTGATATCCTAGTTTACCATTGCTCTTCATATCTTCCCACCACTGTATCCCTCTCTCTGAGCACTTCAGATGTAGTGGTGGCTTTAAGAATACTGGTAGAGAAGTACAGGTCAGAGAGAGCTGCATTGTGCCATTGCAGATCTAGAAAAAGCATACGACAGGGTCCCGAGAGAGGAACCACGGTACCGTGTGAGGAAGTCTAGAGTGGAAGAGAAGTACGTTAGACTAGTGTGGGACATGTATGCGTTCTGTGAGACAGTGGTGAGGTGTGGTCTAGATGTGACAAAGAAGCTCGAGGTGGGACTACATCAGGGTTCAGTTCTGAGCCCCTTCGTGTTTGCAGTGGTGACAGATGAGGTTAGACAGGAATGTCCAATGACCGTCATATTTGCAGATGACATTGTGATGTGTAGGGTCAACAGTCCAGAGAAATGGAGACTGCAGACTGAAGAAACGCATTCAAGCAGATTTGAAAGGGTGGAGAAAAGTGCTTGGGTAAAATGTGATGAAAGAGAATCAGCCAGAATGAAAGGAAAGATGTACAAAACAGCGGGACCAGCGATGATGTATGGTTTAGAGAAGGTGGCATTGAGGGAAAGACAGGCTGGAGGTAACAGAAATAAAGATCAGAGACCAGGAATCAAGACAGGATCAGGAATGAGTAAATCAGAGGGACAGCACTGGTTAGATGTTTTGGAAGCCTGACTGAGAATGTTCGGACATGTACAGAGGAGAGACAGTGACAATACTGGTAGAAGGATGCTGAGGTTGGAACTGTCAGGCAGGGGGCCTAGAGGAAGACCAGAGAGATTAATGGATGGTTGTGAAAGAGGACATGAAGTTAGTTGGTGTGAGAGAGGAGGATATAGAGAATAGGGTTAGACAGAGGAGGTTGTTTCACTGTGACGACCCCCGAGGGGACCGCCGAAAAAAAGACCGTCTCTCTCTCTCTCTCTCTTTTTTTTGTTTCTCAACAAAGATTTAAATCTGTGCCAGACAGATTAAGTTTCTCTTTTGTGGAAAGTGATGTCAAGCAGTGTTACAAAATATAGTCTGTACGTTGACGGCAAGTCTTGAAAAGCATTTGGAAAACTTATATTTGTGGATGGGAAATCTGAAAAGAAGCTGAAAATAAACATATACACAGCCAGACATCACATTTAAATGTTCTCGGTACGTTGTAATTGGTACAGCAATATCAAAATCCAATGGTTAATCTCTTTTTTGATTGTCTGCCCTCCACCCTCGCATCCCCCCCACCCCATTTAAATTGGCTGAGCATGTTGGTGATCAATAAAAGTAGCCAAAGGCAACTTTAACTGATCAGTAAAAAAAAATCCTGGATGTCAGTTTTGTCTGCTATATCATAATTATACCACAGTGCAGCACAAAAATGTGTTTACATACATAAAAACTAAAAGTGCATTCTCTTTTCCAATTGTAAAATCCTTTGATTTCACAACTTTATGTTAATTATTCTACGAATTTTTAAATGTATCTATTCTTTTATTAATCTTTACTGTCAACCCAACATTGAATAATTAAAAATGATGCGTGACTGAATTTTTGGAAGTTTTTTTTTTTGTTTTGCTTTTTTTTAAATGAAGATCCACAGTTGTAATACAATGTAATTGAGATTGGGAGAGTTTTCGCAAAGGGAAATGTGGATTAAAACACGTCACCGTAGAAACAATAATGTGAACTTCTATTAAATGTGGCCCTTTAAAATCCAAATGAAAAATATTACGTACAGAGTTCAGGGTGAAAGAATTTTTGATGGTCATGACATTTTGCAACCTGAAGACTCTGAATTGTAATCTGTCACCAAGGCAATACGAAACACAAAAAGGATCGAACCCACACAAAAATCAGGCGGAAATATAAAAGGATAAAAAATCTCTCAGTAAAAGGCGGTTTCATCACCTTGCAGTTTCAAAGTGCACCAGGTCGCATTCAACCATTCACCCAGGTACCAACAGCGGCAGAGCTGCTGTTCAAGGTGCTAACGAGATGCCTAGTGCCTTGAATTGAACTGCCGACCTTCTGATTGGAGGGTTTGCCTGCTCTACCAATGGCTGCCCCAATTAATACAGGTCAATTGCACAGATGTCCATAAAGATGCAAGGGACACGTTCTTGTCATTCCTAAATGTCAACAGCCTGACGAATGGTGAAGGTACCCTTAGCGTCACATACCAACACATTAAATACCCTTTTTCGTAATTTTTCGACAAACCGGAACCGTCATGTACATATCAACATCCATCCATCAGTTCATCCATTTTTCTACCGCGGAGCCAGGGCCGGGTCGTGGGGACCAAAGAAGAGAAGCCCAGACCTCCCTCTCCCAGTCCACTAGATCCAGCTCTTCCCGGGGATCTCAAGGCACTCCCAGACCAGCCAAGAGACAAACTCTGTCTAGCTTGTCCTGGGTCTTTCTTGGGACCTCCTCCAAGTTGGACATTCCCAGAACACCTAACCAGGGAAGCATCCAGGAGGCATCCTGACCAGATGCCTGAGGCACCTCATCTGACTCCTCTCAATGTGGACAAGCACAGTTCTACTCTCTCCCTGGATGGCCGAACACCTCACCCTATCTCTTAAAGACAGTCCTGACACCCTGCAGAGAGAACTCATTGGATGTGCTTGGATCCAAGATCTTGTTCTTTCAGTCACTAGCCACAGCTCATGACAGTAGGTGAGGATAGGAACATAGATCGACCAGGAAATTGAGAGCTTCGCCTTTTGGCTCAGCTTCCCCTTTACCACGACAGACCAGTGTAACATCCACATCACTGCAGATGCCACATCGATGCGCGTGTCGATCTCCCGCTCCATCCTTCCCTCTCTCGGGAACGACTCCCAAAGATACTTGAACTCCACTCAAGCCAGGACCTCCTCCCTCACTCGGAGAGGGCACTCCACTTGTTTCTAGCGGAGAGCTATGGTCTCGGATTTGGAGGTGGTGAAGCTCATCCCGGCCGCTTGATATTCAGCTGTGAACTGCTCCAGGGTGAGTTGGAGATCCTGGACTGATGAGGCTAACAGGAATGCATTTGCGAAAAGCAGAGACCAAATCCTATGGCCACCAAACCAGATCCCCTCAACACCCTCGCTGTGCCTAGACGTTCTGAAGGTTATGAACAGTACATCAACATCTGTGTCTATATGTAAACCTAACCTAAATAACAGCAGAGTTTGTATTTTACACATCTTTCTGCTTTCAATGAACATCTTGTTCCTCCACTGATGCTGCACCCTGAAAATAGTTGTTCTAAAGGTTCACCGAAAAAAGGACCAGAAAAGGGTGCCGAGCGCATTGTATCTGATGAAGGCTTGGGAGAACGTGTAGATGTAAGTAACATGAAGAGCCAGAATTCAACAACACTAACTCTGATCACAGACTTCTCCCCTCTAAAGTTAACTTTTTTAGAGCGCACGAATGCTTGCTCTAACCTAGAGGAAGCAAGCACTACCAGACATTGTCAACCATCAAACACAGTAGTACTACCAGAGCTGGAGATCATCGTATGCTTCCGTGGTCACCAACAACACCCTCAGGATGGCCTTGAGGCACCTGGCCTCCTGCTAGCAAACGTACAGTCTCTGGACAACCAAGTGGACAAGCTGAGAACCAGGATCACAGCCCAGCATGTCGTCAAGGAGTACTGGGCTGCACGCCCTTTAACCAGTGCAGCTTACAGACTGTACTCCCCAAGTACCACCAACATATGGGAACTCCCAATCTGGACATGAAGACTGAACCATGTCTACAGTAACATCCATGGTGCATTCAGGGCTGCACCATGGCCCCACTTCAAACACTTAGACCACGTTTCTCTGTTTCTGTACCCGGCGTACAAATAGAAAGTGAAACTAACACAGTAACCAGAGAAATCAAGCCCTGGACCCCAGATTTGGAAAGCATCCTGCAGGACTGTTTTACTCTGACTGACTAGGATGTGATCAAGACCGCAGCCACACTGGAGGACTCTTCTGTCAGCATACAGAAGTACGCTGAGTACGTGACCGGGTACGTCAGCACCTGTGTTGACAACATCGTGCCCACCATACGAGTCAGGAAGTACCCCAACCAGAAACCATGGCTTAATAGTCATGCTGCATGCACACTCTCATGCATTTAGGTCTGGCAACGAGATGGAGTATAAGGCCGCAAAGTATGGACTGAGGAAAGCCATCAGAACAGCCAAGAGGCAGTACAGAGACAAGCTGGATGGCTTCTACTCCATTGCTGATCCTGGGCAGATGTGGCAACCTCTCCTTCAGCCAGTGCCAAGAACACTGCTATTGCCCTTTTCCCAAGAGGAGCCCACCCACCTGCCTGAATGATGGGAGGCCAGTAGCAGTCACCCCAATCATGATGAAGTGTTTTGAGAAAGTGTGCTGGCTCATATTCAGAGTAACATTCCAGACACCCTTGACCCTCTGCAATTTGCATACTGGCCCAAAAGATTCAAATATTCAAGATTTAAAGTGACTAAAAGTCAAATGCACAGTGTAGAAACGTGTTTCCCTGTACAGTGAAATTCCAGCTTTGCTGTCCACAGTGCATTAGATGTGTATTAAGAGATAACAATAGTAACTGAGTGCAACTTGGTGTGCAACTCACAAAGTGCAGGTGCAAAGATGTGTGCAATTTAAATGTCTAATGTCCAATGTCTTTAAATGTCCCTTGGCCAGCACCCCACCCTCAGTAACTGGCTCCCAGACTTCCTCACTGGCAGACCCCAGTCTGTCAAGATAGGTAGTAGAACTTCGGCCAGCATCATCACAAACATGGGCACTCCTCAGGGATGTGTGCTCAGCCCTATCCTCTACACCCTGTTTACCCACGGCTGTGTTGCCTCTCATGATAGGACACAACACTGGTGGGAAGGAAACAGCCTACAGGATGGAGATGGCCGGTCTGGTGTCATGATGTGAGCACAACAGCAAGATGAATGAGATGAAAGTGGACATGAGGAAGGAGGGGAGACCCAATCAGCCACTGTTCATCCAAGGTCTTGAGGATGAGAGTGTGAGCAGTTTTAAATACCTGGGTGTCCACATCAGTGAGAACCTCACCTGGTCCCACAACACCGTACAGACAGTCAAGAGAGTTCAACAGCAGCTGTACTGTCTGATGAGGCTGAGGAGGTTATGCATGTCTCCTAAAGTCCTCAGCAAGTTCTACAGCTGCATATTTGAGAGCATCTCAACCAACTGCATAACAGTGCAGTATGGAAGCACCACTGCTCTGGACCACAAACACTTGCAGCGAGTGGTAAAGACTGCAGAGAACCCCACTGCCTTCTCTGCAGAGCATCTACCACCCCAGAGTCCACAGGAGAGCTGCCTCCATCGCTGAGGACCACGCCCATCCCCAACATGGACTGTTCACACTCCTACCCTCCAACAACAGGTACAGGAGAATGAAATGTAGGACAACATGACTGAGGAACTCGTTCTACCCAAATGCCATCAGACTCCTGAAAAACAAACAGGAGTCAATAACCATATACCACCTCAGTGCAATTCTTCAATTCCGCACATTACAGGCAGTACAGCCAGTGCTCCACTCAACTGCCCATGTCAGCCCTGTTCATGTCACTTGCACCTGCACTTTGTGAGTTTCACACTCAAGAGCTGCACTCACCTTAATTTGCATATCTAACAACACTGTTACCATTTCTGTTTACATTCACAGTTCCCTGCTTTATTATTATTCATTTAACACACATATCTGGATGTCAAAGTAGAAGAATTTCATTGTAAAGGGAAACACGTTTCCAGACTCTACATCTGATAGTAAACACTTTGAATCTTGAATCTTCAATCAGTAGAAAATCCTTAGGTATAGGCTCGGGCAGGGGTTGTTGATCTCTCCAGGAGAGTTGCAGGGCACAAACAGATCTGTACCTCATGGATAACGTCTGCATCCTGGAGACAGATTTGCTGGTTAACTACTGTTATTAACCACAGTTATATAAAACTCTAACCACCGGATGAGAGTATGAATATCTTCAAGGACAGAAACAGAAGTCCAGTTGCCATGAGATGATTTTATTCTAATCGACCATCACTTGGATGACAGAGAACCTTCACAGACACATTACTAACCATACTACTAACATTCATTCATTTATTCATTCATTATCTACCACTTATCCTGCACTGAGGATCAGGGAGGCTGGAGCCTATCCAAGCTGTCATTGGGCGAGAGGCAGGGTACACCCTGGACCGCTTGCCCATCAATTGAAGACCCACATACAGAAACATACAACCATTCACTCTCTCCGTATTATTAACATTCAGATCATTAATAAAGCTCATGTCATGGAGATGTCATCAACACATTCATCTGCAATTGACGACAAGACTCAACAGTCAACAAAGAAAACCCTCATTGGTCATTGGTGTTTTTCAGCCTCAAGGTAGACTGGAATGTTGAACCTGCGAAGAGCAGACTGAGGACACAATCCAAACCCAAAATCTGAATGGTACCCCCACCAAGCGATTATCAAAGCGATTATCAAATGACCCAAGCGATTATCAAATGACAAACAACATCGACATGTTGCTTTATCACAGTGGTCTCAAACTCAACTTACCTGGTCGCCGCTGGAGGTAGAGTCTGGGTGAGGTTGGGCTGCATCAAGTGTTCCACAAAAAAGGGTTTTTAGCATTTCAAAGAAAATACAGTCACGTCTGTGCTCTCATCTAGAGCAACTGAGTGTGAATGGAAATGTTTAGCTTTCTCACACAGTTGATCGTTACCTGAAATGTCAGAAATGTGCTCTGCCGCTGTGTTGGCTGAAAGGCTGATGATGGTAAAATGACCCTTCTTTTCCAGAGAGACTACACTTACAGCCTGTAACATGCACTGTTTGATGAACTCACCATCTTAGAATGGCTTTCCTGCCTTAGCAATCATCTCACTAATCACATATCTAGCTTTGACTGCCACATCACTCTCTTTGCTTGCTTTCTTGAAAAAATCTTGTCTCAGCAGACATGTTTTAAGATTGGCGACTCAGTCCTCTCGCTCATTTCCCTGGTATTTTGCACACTCCTCAGCATGTCTCGTTGAGTAATGACGTCTGATGTTATACTCTTTGTAAACCACAACTTTATCCATGCATATAAGACACGTCAAGATGCCCCTGTGCTGGACAAAAAAATATTCCATCTCCCATTTCTCCTGAAACTGTCTGTGCTCATCGCTAACCTTTCTTTTCACAACGGGTTTTGAAAAGGACATGACTGGGGCTGGGTGAAAGGATATATTTCCCTTTCACTCTGTGACAGTCCCGAAACGTTACAAGTGACCAACGGTGCTAATTCATGTTGTTGTCACGAGCCTGAGCTATGGTATCCCAAAAGTGTTGAAAAATGTAAAATGCCCAAGGCAACGACTCATGCAGATGCATGTGAGAAAAATTGCTCAGGCCGCACTAACACCAAGCTTCAATCACTGGTAGGGGGCAATGGGATCTCATTCAGGCTGCGAGGCCCCTGAAAACCCCGGAAAGACAGAGGGACAGACCTACAATTGAGCTTAGTTGACGTCAAGCACCAGAAAGCGTGAGTCTTGTAAAGCAATGCTGTTGTTTTGCTCCATCTGCGAGGGCCGAGTGTCGGGGGGCAGCGAGATCCCTGCTTTATCATATCCTTGTCCCTCTCTGACTCTCTTATTCCCTTCAGTCTTACTCTCCCACTTTTCACCCTGACTGTTCGAGAAAGAAAGCCGCCCACATCGGTTTGGGTCTGTCCAAAGTTTCTGACTAAAAGGCACCTCGCAACCGTCGCCAACTGTTTGCTCATAAGGGAATGTTGGGACTGTGTAAAGTGTAACCAGACATGTTGGGATTCAGCGCCATATAAATAAAATCTTGATGACTAAAACAAAGCAAAATATCAAAATTGTTCTTTTTTACAGTTTAATTTCCAAAAAGAAACAACTACTCCTACCAAAACGCTAGCGGAGCGATTAAGAGCAAAACAAGCTGACGTGCCAAATGTCAGCCCTTTTCTACCCGTACCACCCGTAAGTCTTTGTGGTGCCACTACAAGGCCAGTAATGGCACAGGTTTCATCACATTTCAGATCTTTTAAGTATAAACTTAAAATAATATCACTTTGCAATAATCTTTATCCCTGACACTTTTACCGGGCGGAGCGCATATTTTAAAGGAACTTTTATGTGACAAGAAGAATTTCTCTTGCGGCTCTTTCCTGCCTCCGGGTTCCCTGTTTTTCTCGGTTCCTTCGTTATTTATTTTTTTTCCAACAGCTTCATTTTCTCAATTTCTTCATCCCACTTCCTTTCCTGTGGCGATCTGCACCCCCCTACTTCCTCCGAGAAAAATGGTAAAATTCGAATGTTTTCAATTAACCCATCGTCTCTTGTCACACGCTTTCTCTTCCTTCTCCCCGCTTGACTTCATCCGCAGAATATCCTTTGGCTACAGCGACACAAATGGCATTTCAGCCATATAATGTAACCGTGGTTCTTCTATCAATGTTAACCATTCAGACGTTTCAGTCGGTAATTGATGCCTCACCTGCTGCCGCAGCCACAGAAAGATGGCACAGGAAATAGCACAGTGTTGGTGCAACGCCGTGAGGGAGAACCTTACCCCAATTTAAACTCCCCCCCCCCCCCCCCCCCCCCCCCCCCCCGCCCCACACACCAAAACCAACAACCCACCCCTAAAAACCCCACCCCCTCTCCCCGGCCGACCCCCCCCACACCCTCCCTCACCCCGCC
>CAAKHD010004082.1:282343-315522 GCA_901007705.1 Fistularia tabacaria | reverse complement strand
GATAGCTTCTAAGAAGAAAATCAATAAATACACATTTTTTATTTACATTTTAAACAAGTTCAAGCCCCCACATCCCCTTTTTTACCTTTTAAAAATTAAAGAGGAGTGTGTGTGTGTGTGTGTGTGTGTGTGTGTGTGTGTGTGTGTGTGTGTGTGTGTGTGGTGTGTAGTGTGTGTGTGTGTGTGTGTGTGTGTGTGTGTGTGTGTGTGCAGTGTGTGCGTGTGTGTGTGTAATTGAGGCGATCTCAGGGAGAATCTGGATTTTCAGTATGAATACACATACACATACACACATAGACTGTATATGCATATAGATACACATATACATATACATAAACATATATATATACATACATATACATCTACATACATATATTACATATATGTGTGTATATACACCTACATAATACATGTATATATAGCTATGTATTCATATAGCACTCAAATTAAGTAACATTACGGTGTTTGCTTGTACGCTTGGCTTTAGATTGAAATCTCTGAACAGACAAGGAGACTTCATGTCAGGATTGTAATTCTCAGGAGACAGTGGATTGGCTAGCTGTGTTTCTGGCAAAGTGAACTTTGTGAGACTTACAGGCTTTTCATTTGACATCCCTGGTAATTCCTGTATGTGCAGTATGTGACGCCCGGGGTGAGACATCCTTAGAAACGGACAACATATGTTTAAAAACGGAGCCCAGGCTGCATGAACATTCTTTACTGAGAAGCCAAAACTGGGCAGGATGAATTTCTTAAATATATAAATGCATAGTTTTTAATTTCTTCATGCGTAATTTAAGCTATCCCTTGGCTAAATGCGATTCATTGATATTATGGAGCTTATGATACTTCTTGAAATAAGAACAAAAGCTCCATAGGAGCATATTTGTTTTGGGATAATAAGACAACATAATGTAATAGAAGACATTTTGTTCCCTACATTGATTGCAGATGAAAGCATATGCATTTGCAATTGATTTTGCATTTTGTTTCGGGGTTGTTGTTTTTTGTGCGTGTGTGTGTTGTCTTTTTTTTGGCCGGCAGCGGTGACTTACCAAGGTTTTTTAACTGGTTGCCAGGCAACCACTCCTTACATTTTTGACTAAAAAGAGAGATGATCCTTTAGGGCTCTGGTGATTTGTATCCCAGTCACTTTTCATCGTAATTGTTTTATTTATTTTTCTGCTTCCCCCCAAATTCAGTCAAAAAGATTATGGATATGTGCAGAAACATGCATAATTCCTCCAAAGTATTAAGGTATTGTCTCACCACTGGGCATGTTAGATGCTCTCAACACTGGCAGCAAATCCACATCGGTCTGTTGCAAAAGTCCAACTAGCTTGTCCAACAGCGAAGTGACAAATAATTGCCACTGAGACTCCTGTGACTCCACGGCAATCAGACTGCACCCAAACCGAGGCAGACACCGCTAACTAGGAACAGAACGGAAACGGCCAGAAACGTGGGCACAGGTCGGGATTGTTTCCTTTCTCTACTCTCTTGGTTTCGCTCCACTTCTCTGCCGGCTGTCTCAGCTCACACTCCAGCTGTCAAAAAGCCACGCATGACGCAGTGTTCAAAAAAAAAAAAGGCATATTTAACAGTCTTGAGCGATTGCCTCCTTTCCTGACAGGAGTTGGATGTCTATTAAATTGTGCTGCAAAATTTTAATTAATCTTTCAAAATACCTGCAAAGAAAGTACAAGTTGGTCGTGAGATATTATTAGGAATTGATGTAGAGGCAAGTTTCTGCCTCTCGTCTTGTTATAGGGAGATACACAGTCTGGAATGATATGGCACTTTCACACCTTTACATTGGATTGCATTCACCCAGTCACATGCAAGATGCTAACCATGCTATGATTTCTGATTGGATATTCGATCCTGGATCTACTGGCAGACAAACCTGAACCAAAAACCTTCACCTTTGATCTGAAGAAAGAGAACATCCAATTGGATATATCAAATAAGGTGGGATTAATCGCGATTCAGTTCCATCAAGAAACATTCGGAAATTAACCACATATGCGGCATATTGCTGTGACAGTGGATCTGGATCGATGATCTCAGTCACTTGTCTTCTGTTATCCAGGGAAATTGCTTCCTGTATCCATTAACACCGTGTGGCTGTCCCTGAACAGCTATTTCAGTTTGCAGAGATGTGGCCTCCTCTATGAATTTTGTATTGCTTCCTCTTCTGAAACCAACCACTTTCTGGCCCAGCATCCTCAGAAGCGGCTGTGGCTCAGGTGATACAGTGGGTTTCCCACCAATTCTCGGTCCCTCCTGTCTGCGCATCGAAGTGTCCTTGAGCATGGCACTGAACTCCAAGTTGATCCCAATTTTCCGGTTAATAAGTGAATGCCACCTGGTATAAAGCAATTTCTAAAAATGAAAGGTCTGAAAGTGCTCTATAAGTTGAGACCCTCTGCCACAGTCCTATTATAAACTTTCATCCTTTAAACTGAGCTCATAGAGAAAACATGTCCTTTTTACAATTACAAGAAAAATTCTGAAGTGCAAGCTCATCAGTTCTCCAAATCGAGGTATTTTGTACAGGCGTCCTCAACGGTTCAACTTTGTTCTTGAAATGTCAAGATTATTCCGAAAAGTAGTTCTCGACATCTGTCTGTAATTTATTTTAAGTCATACCACACACTGAGTTAACAGGTCTATCCTAGCTAACATCTGGCTCTCTGTGCTGATTCCCAATCAGTCACAGGGCCACATACAGGCGCGTATGTCCGTGTGTGTGGGTGGGTGTGTGTGTGTGCTTGTATGTACATATACACATACATGCATGCACATACATATATATATATAAGCTCAATGCAGACCTGACGCACATACAGTTACATCTCAAAACATTTAAATATAATGAAAAAGAAAAATAATTTCCATCACTCTTCAGAATGTAAACCCATATCTTATATAGATTCATTCACATAGAATGAAACATTTCGAAAGAATATCAGAATTTTACACGATCAATAAAAAAAGAAATGGCAGGCTTCTGAAAAGTATGGTATTCATTCAATGCTCTGTTGGACCTCCTTTTGCGTGAATTACTACATCAATGCAGCGTGGCATGGAGGCGATCAGCCTGTGGCACTGCTCGGGTGTAATGGAAGCCCAGGCGGCTTTGAGAGTGGTCTATAGGTCATCTGCATTGCTGGGTCTGGTGTCTCTCATTTCCTCTTGATAATACCCCATAGTTTCTCTATGGTGTTAAAGTCAGGGAAGAATGCTGGCCAATCAAGCACAGTGGCACCACGTTCACGTTCACACAGCTTTTGATACCTTTGGCAGTGTGAGCAAATGCAAAGTCATGCTGTAAAATGAAATCAGCAGCTCCATAAAGCTAGTCAGCAGACGGAGGCATGAAGCGCTGTAAAATTTTCCACGAGATGGCTGCGTGAAAGTGGAATTGAGAAAATACAGTGGGCCAACAGCAGCACATGGCATGGAAACCCCACTCTTCCTCCAGACTCTGGAACCTTGATTTCCAAATGACATGTAAAGTGTACTTTCATCTGAAAAGACAACTTTGGACAACTGAGCAACAGTCCTGCTCTTTTTCTCAACAGCCCAGGTAAGACGCTTCTGACATTGTTCTGGTTCAGGAGTGGTTTGACACGGGAAATACTTAATTGGTCGCCAATTCTCTGGGATTTGTCTATGTGTAGTTGCTCTTGATGGGCTGACTCCTGCCACCAGCCAAATTCTTGAATGTATTTTGCTTGACAATCTTGTCAAGGCTGTGGTTATCCATTTTGCTGATGCACCTTTTCCTACCGCACTGTTTCCTTCAACGAAACTTTTTTTTATGAATGATCTTAGATTCAGCACTCTGTGAAATACCAGCTTCTTCAGCAATGACCTTTTGTGGTTTACCCTCCTTGCAGAGGGTGTCAGTGGTGACTGTCTTCTGGATTTCTGCTATGTCAGCAGTCTTTCCGATGATTGTGTAGCCTGATGACCCAGACTTAGAGACCATTGCAAGGCTCAGGAAACCGTTGCAGGTGTTTTGGGTTTATCAGCTGTTCGGGGTGTGGCACTATGACTCAGGAATGGCTGAGATTAATTGAAAAATAGGGGCTCCCTGGAAAGTTCAAGGCTTGGCTTTTCCAACATGGATTGCTTCAGAGATTCATGTGGCTGCTCATGGTGCGTGACATATGTCGAAGGAGTGGAGAGAAAGATAAATAAGTACCTCCGGAAAATGGTTGGGAATTCCTCCAAACTTCACATCAATAGGCATATATATAAGATCTGGTCAGCTCCAACTTCCCCGATCATCTATGGGAGAGGAGTTCAAGTTGTATGACCAACAGTGGGACAAGGTAGCACCCAAGAAAGAAAAGCCATAATCCAGGAGGAAGTGCGTAACCTTGAGTATGAAGGTCAAGGGCAGTTGAGCTTAATGTCCAGGTAACCTGGACAAAAGGGACTTCCAAAACAGAAAGATCGCCAGGGCAGACCTATGGAGACTCAAACCATTCCGAATCTCCTTCCTGTTGCGGTCAGTGTCGATAAGGGTCCCGACCCCAGCAAATTTGCACAAGTGGGGAATGAGAGAGGACACACTGTGCAAACTGTGCTGGGGGAGGGGCACTATAGTGCAAATATAGTTTCAACCAGTCTTGTCAGGTTGAAAAAACAGCACTCGCCCAAGGAGCTACAGATAGCACCATGATTTAGTGCTTATGACATTGGCCAACACACTGGAGCAGGAAGACGCAAGAAACGCAAACCACGTGGGAGAAGAACAAAATCCATCCAGTTTGCAAGGGAGGGGAAAAGGTCTAGACCCACGGCAACAACCAAAAGCAGCCTAGTGCAAAAGGCATATTCATTGAACATGAAGGTAGACCTGGAGGAAAGGATGCTGTTCCCCTTGTTAGTCCAGATAATCTTGAGGCCGAATGTGCTACTGTGGTCGGAAGAGGCAATAAAGATCATTTTCACTGAACTTACCGTCCCAAGGGAGGAAGGATACAATAAAGCCTTCGAAAGTTAAAGGGCAAAATACCAGGACCTCTTGGAGGACTGCAGGGGAAAAGTTGGGAAGGCATGGCCATTGCCAGTCGAGGTAGGCTGCAGAGGGTTCCCTGCTCACAGCCATGAATGACAGGAAGGGAGATGTCTGTGGAGGTTCTCAGTCATCCAGTTCATGGTAAATTCTTGTCAAATTCTTCTTGTCGTGGCAAATAGACTTGATTTTCTTCACTTGAAGACATTTCACCCCTCATCCAAGAGGCTTCTTCAGTTCTGAAACTCTGTTCTGAAAGGGAGGGAAAGATGGCAGCTTGCAAGATGGAGGAGGCAGCAGAGAGCCTATTGCTGGTTATTGAGCAGGAGGGAGGGGTTAAGCTGGAAGCCAGCAGGATAAGATGGGCTTGATTTAGCCGCTACTGCTGACCCATCATTGCAAGGGTGTTGCAGTTCAGAGTCAAAACACCCAGTGATAAAACGGCACCATACGATGGCATCAACTCCTCCTGGCCAAGGCTCCATTCAACAACAGTGAATGAAGAAGAGGGGGCTTCGTTATATGTACTTATATTCCAATACTGAACCTTTTCCGGATGTTTTAATTTTCTGAAAAACAGATTGGGGTTTTCATTATATGTAAGCCATCATCATCAAAACTTCAAGAAGTAAAGGCTTGAAATATTTCACTCTATGTGAAATAAATCCATATCATACATGGGCTTCACTTTCTGAGATGAATAATAATAGTGTATAAAACTTATTCATGATATTCTCCTTTTTTGAGAAAGACATACACATTCATACATATTCACATATTCTGTATATAAGCTCTAGAGTTACATATCATCCATATATTGTTTAAATGAAAAACCTACACCAGTCAACCTTCTCAATATCCACCTATTATTTATTTAAGACATACTGGACATAGGGTCAATGGGTCAATCCTTGCTGAGATTTTGGCACCCTGTTCTGATTACCAATCAGTCAAAGGCCACATACAGGCGTGAGTGTGTGTGTGTGTGTGTATGTGTGTGTGTGTGTGTGTGTGTGTGTGTGTGTGTGTGTGTGTGTGTGTCTGCCGCAGATTGCCATGCGTTGGGAGCCGGCAATCAGTGAGGGCTTAAAATCCAGAGCTTTGAGTCTCCCTGTTTACCAGGTCATTCTTGAATCTACATCTGTCTCCAACTCCAACCCTCCACATTCACTCCTTTCCCTCATCGGTGTATGCTAGCGCCTCCTGCTTGGTCTACCTTTCCTGCCCAGCATCCCTCTGCCTGTCCCTCCTCAGCGTCCTCCTGCCTGGTCGGCCTGTTTTTTGCCCCTACTTCTTCGAGTATCTGTTGCTCCCCTCCACGTAAACTTGGTTTCAACCCCTATCTCTGTGGTGCGAAATACCGTGTCTGCGTGTGGGTGCGACCTTTTGCCCACCTGCCAGTTGTCTCCCCCTCCGCCCATAGGATTCGATCAATCAATCAGAGAGGGCTGGTTGCCTGGTCATTCGCAAATGTCCCTCTGTCTCCCACACCATCTCTCACCATTCGCTATTTTTCTGTCTGCAACTTCATCCCTCCCCGTTGGCTCCTTTCCCTTGTCGGTGTACTCACGAAGCTCTTGCCTAGCCACCTGTCCCCAACCAGGCCTCTCTCCGTTCAGTGTATGCTAGCGCCTTCCACCTATCTGCTTGTCCTCGACCGGGCTCCCACATGTCGTTGCATGCTAGAAACCTCCTGCCTGGTCTGCATGTTCCTGCCCAGCGTTCCCCTCTGCCTGTTCCTGCCACGGTGCAACGACCCGTGTCTGCAAGTGGGTCAGACCTCCGAAACTGTAACAACAAATTGATAGATATACATATGGATGTATACATCCATATGTATACGTATGTATTCATACGAAAATACATGCATCGACGCATACATATATGTATGTATGTAGACATACATATACATAACCGTAACAACATATCTACATGTACATATGTATACGTATTCGTATACATGTATGTATACATGCATATGTATACATACATATATGCATGCGTCCATGCATGCATGTATGTTTTCTATACGCTATCTCCAAGGGAAAACAGACAAACTCCAGGCTACTGTAAACCACAGTTGTAAAGACGATACTGCTTCAATCCTCACCTTAACCAGAGAAACGTGGTTATGTCAAAACGTCAATAATGATAAGTCACCGCAAATGTATTGTTTGGGTTATCCAATTAGGCTAGACTGCGACACCAAACAGGCTGGGAAACATATAGAGACACAGAGCTGGTGAGCTGTCTCTTTGCGCCCCTTCTATCTCCCCCGAGAATTCCCCAAACTGTTACTCATTCTACCATATATCCACCCCAAAGCAAAAGCCTCCTCAGAGTCAGAACATACAAGGATTATGCAAGACAGTCTTGAGCAGATCTCCCAGATGCCCCGAAATCCATCGCGGTTGATTTCAATCGCTACTCACCGGACAAATCACTGAAAAGATTCCAACAGTATGTCAACTGTAAAACCCGTTTGGGAAAAACACTTGACAAATTTTACAGATCTGTCCCTGATGCCAACAAAGCTCTTAGCTCTGCTAATCATCACTCCACACTGCTTACTCCTGCCTACTCACTAGTGGTATGAAGAGCAGACAAAGTGACAAAAAAAACATCAAACAGTGGATGCCAGACACCACTGAGAGGCTTCAGGGGTGCTTTGAATCCACGGGTTGGGATAACATTATATCAGTGATGTGCGGTGAGGTTCCTGGCTGGTGAGGCACTGGCTTCTTTACAATCAGAACCAGTGGCTCTTCACAGCTGTTTCATGATCGCTTAGCATCAGAAACTAGTAACACACATACAGTTGTTGACAAAAAACACTGCACATTGGCAAAAGTGTTTTAACATTGTAATAGCGACATACAGAGAGAAAGCAATACGGAGAGCAGCAGTCAGCCGTCATTGCGCAATTTACGTTGAGGCTTAACAGTCCGCGGCCTCACCCAATGTCTCTTCTCAGGTTTTGAACAGTAAATGTGAAAATCCAGCGATTTTGAATTCCAAAAAAACAATCCCAAACTGACATTAAATGAAAAATAGCTTTGTAGTGCAAATCACTGATAAATATAGCCATTTAATTTTCTTTCTACTTTACATTTTTTGAGGCTGAGAAAAGGGATATTAAACAAAGAGGTCAAATGTGCCATAAAAACTGCCTAGCTGGGGTACAAGAGCAAGGTGGATGCAAAGCCTTGCATGAGGAGACCTTCGCTCGGCAGAGGATCATAAATATGGCACCACTGTTTCCTCAAGTCGTTCACCCATTCAGATATCAGGGAGCAACGCAACATCACTCCTTAATGACCTCAACTCCATCACACAGTTTCAAAGTGACAACAGCACCCAGCAGGACGCATTAGCCTCCTCACTCAAACAGGACAGCTAAGGAAAACTAAGGTCACTACAGCCTGGACCAGACAACGTCTACGCACGGACCCTTTAGCACTTTGCTGAGCATCTGGGAGCAGTATTATATCTCATTTTCCACAACTCACTATTCTGCAGTTCAGTGCCCATGATGTGGAAGCACTCAACAGGGATTCGTGTCCCAAAGAAGGATACCGCAAAGGTCCCAAACCACCTCGGGCCTGTGTTGCTCTCAGTTCTCCGCTGATGAAGGCAATGGGGAGACATCACCAGAGTAACTGATCCCCGGGTTGATCACATCCATTTTGCCTACTGGGCGGGCAGAGGGGGGGATGATGCAAAGATGGTCATCATAGACTCAATCCATAAACACCTGAAAACCCTCCACAGTAAGGCGACTGTATGCAGACGGCTCCTCGGCCTTGAACACCCTGCAACCTCATAGTAGCTGAGAAGCCGATCATTCGCTTATACCTCAACCACCAAGTCATCCGGTGGATCATCAGCTTCCTCACCAACAGATCACAGAGGGTGTTGGTTAACAACTTCTCTGATACCCTCTTCAGCTCCTCTGTCACAATACAAAGCTACATCCTGTCTCCCCCACTCTCCATCCTTTACACTGATGCACTCAATCACCCAGCAGGACAGGAACCGCCTGATGAGCACCGCAAAGGTCTGCTCCAAAATCACTGGCCACCCCGTGAGATCTCTCACTCCTCTCAACCTCCGCTGCCCCGGCTGCGAAACTCAGAGGAGGAGGGCAGCCTTTGTCTCAAGGCAGTCCAGCTCCTCGACTCCCAAAACCTCCAGAACCCTACCTAACCACCCCACCCCACCCGTTAAATGTATTACTGTTCATGTTATATTAATAGATTTATAGCGCATTGTGTAGATCTACAGATATTTCTAGATGGACAGCCATTTGTATAAATGTACAGATGTACAGTTTATATATAGATGTGTGGCTCTTCGGATGCTGTCCCTAAGGAACGAATAAAGGGATTCGGATTTGGATTCTGATGCTTGTTTCTGGAGTCACACATCATCCATATATTCAGTCAGGATGGCTTTTACCGGCACACCTGCATCAGTCAACCTTTAAGACAGCACCCTCTTTTGGTTCCTTAATTCCTTTCTTCACTTAATACAGTGCTCCGCAAAAATCTGAATGTTGTTAAATTGTTTGAGTATCAGTCCACTAGAAATGTGAAGAAGTAATGGTGGACAGATGTGCAACCAGTGACATTCATGACAGCTGCACCTCGCTGATGATATTTTCCAGCAACCCCCCCGAAATTTGACATCACATGTTGGGTATAGTGTTTCTGCACTGAGCTGGGACAGCCACAGTAAACCGGCCACAGATCCTCTGACCAATAGCTTCTTTGTTTTGTTTTTGGAAATCCAGTGGAGCCCAGGGATTGATCATGTTTAACCCGAAGATATGCTAAAGCATTATACCGCGTATGCAAACATGATATTCTTCTTGGAATGTTTCAAAATACCTTTGCTGATGCTGTTTTGTCCTGCTCTTGAAGAGTAGAGTTCAAAAAATTCATTTTTTCAATCGCTGCGATTTGACAAGAATACATTCAAGGAAACACATAAAGATACTGACTCTAACTTAATGGCAATTCCAGGGTGATGAACTTATGTGAATATCAACTGGCTGGTGTTGTTAACAGATCACAAAACGCCTCCTACCACCCAAGTGGTAATAAAGTCCCCTCGGTCCTCCGTTAATGAAAAGAAATAAAACTCAAATTTTAAGAGAGTCTTAATTAATGCTTTAAAACTTGGACTGCATTCTCATTCCCTTGGTCACCAGTCTTATTTTTCCGAGTCAGCCAAATTGCAAATTTTTGCAAAGCCAGAAAAAGTTTTACATAACTGATACCCTCTTGTTATCCTTTGAATGGAAAGCAAAGGCAACCCGCAGACCAAGAAATAAACTCTTCAAGAAACTAACAAGCGGCAGCAACCTGGGGCAAACAAATGAGGCAAAGTTTCGGGGCGTAAACAAAAATAACAGTCTCCTGTCAACCCCAATTCGAAATGTGCTCTGAATCTCTTTGTGACTATAGAGCCATGCACAATCCTCCACTGGAGGTCACCTGCCTGCTTTTCCAATGGTGGCTTGTACAGGGCTCTTCATCTCCCCTTCGGAGAGGAGTCTGGTCCAAAGAAGTTGTGCCACTTGCGATAGGGGGTGAAGGTTAAGCACCTTGACAGGTCATCTTTGTCCTCCCACTCCCCGATCCATGGCAGGATGGTCAGCGCGGGGAGCCTGCTGTCCATGTTCTAATTCCATGACTCGAGGCGGGAGTGATCAGTAGCAATGCATTTCAGGTAGTGTGGAAGGGCATCGCAGATTTCTCGGTAACTATGGCAACCAACCTAACAGAAGTGATGCGTCCAGATTCCCTTAGCGCATTCAAGGAAGAAGGCGTTAGCTGCAAAAGATGACCCAGCTTTGTAAGAACAGCCCTGCTGGGGCTGAGACATGGGTCTGTGGAACGCAAAAACTGGGCCCTCCGAAAATTATTGAAGAGCAGAGGACCCTCCATCAGCCACCAGCCCGGGGGCTCATTATCAACCGACCAAAATTCTACGACCCGCCAAGCTCGGAGAACTGGGCTATAAAAAGATATGAGTCGACAGAGAGAAAGAAGGAAAAAGTGATTTGAAGAGAACTGAATAATCAGGTGCCGAAGCATTAGTTGCTTTTTTTGAAACAAATGTTTGCTAGAAAGCATAAATAAAATATATGTATATAACTCGATGAGAATAGAATAGAATTGTATGTCTTTTATTGTCCCACATTGAGGAAATTTCACTTTACACAGCAGAAAGTGGACAGTGCAAAAGAGGCAGATAAATATTATAAGTTTAACAGTGGTTTACAAAAAATATGAGAACATTTTGCAAAAAAGGGAAACTAGCAGCAGAAAACGGCTTACAGCAGCAGCAGCGTGAGTGTATGAATGAACGGATGCATGAATAAATGAATCAATCAATCAATCAAGTCTATTGGGAGCAGAAATGGATGTTAAACAGTCGAACAACAGCTGGAAGGAAGAACCTCCAAAATCAATCCTTCACACAGTTGGGGTGAATGAGTCTGTCGCTGAAGGAACTGCTCAATGCTGCAGTGATATTCTGCATGGGGTGAGGCAGAGTGTCCACCAGAGCTGATAGATTTGCTATCACCCTCCTGCCTCCCACTACCTACACTGAGTCCACGGGAGTCCCCAAGACAGAGCTGGCCTTCTTCAGCAGTTTGTCCAGTCTCCCAGTCTCTCTTTGTCAGCCACTGCTCTAGCAGACCACTCCAAAGAAAATGGCTGATGCTAACACAGTATCAAAGAAGCGCCCTGCACTCAAAAAGACCAGTTTCCTCAACAGGCACAGTCTGCTCTGACCTTTCCCGTAGAGAGCATCAGTGCTGTGTGACCAGTCCAGGTTATTGTTCAGATGAAACACTCGGGTAATCACAAGAGACCGCTCTCTCAATGTCCATCCTCTGGATGTTCACTGGTGTTTGGGTGTGTCTGCTCCTGCATATATTCACCAAAGACTGTTCCCTGAGGGGGCCCCTGTGCTGTAGACCAACATGTGAAAGACAATTCTTTGACCTCGCATACGGTGTCCGGTTGGTGAGGTAGACCAAGATCCCCTTTGTGAGGTGATTGTCTAAATCCATGAGCTCCAGCTTGTCCCTCAATAGCAGAAGCTGTATGGTGTTGAAGGCACTGGAGAAATCAAAGAATGTGAATTTTCACAGTGTTCCCAAGCTTCTCCGGATGAGAAAGAGCTCGGTGCAGGGGGATGATTGGCTAGCGCCTGTAGCTGTTGAGAAATAAATAAATAAATAAATAAATAAATAAATAAATAAATAAATAAATAAATAAATAAATAAATAACTGGCAGACTGAATTACTATGATTATTTTTTTTCTCTAGGTGAGTTTTATAAGTCAACATTGGCAGTACCACTCATTTTTACAAATATAAAAAAGAGGCTCTTTATTGTGCAGAATAAGAGTCCCTATAAAATGCGAGTCCCGAAGTGAAGCACCAGATGATGACAGGCTCATGGCTGTTTCTCCGTAAACTACGTTTCATCACATGATGGGGTGAATTGAAAATGTTGATGACTAAAGACAGATTGTGGGTTTGATTTAAAAGAAAATCCTGCCGCATTTTGCTCATTTGCTGAAGCACTCCGCGATGATGAAAACCCGTATCCAGTGGAAAACGTTTTTTTGAAAACCGCAGTCCAGAGCAGCAATCTCCCAGGAACATTTGCGGCAGAGCTGGGAATTCTCCTGAGGGCCAACCCTCTGCTGCAGCCTCTGGTTTGAGTAACACACTCTTATGTTTAACACAAGTTGGAACACATTTTAAATATCTCCAGTGATGCGACGATCGAGCTATTTTAATTCAGAACCTTTAATGGGGAAGAACAGGGAGGTTGACGGTTCGGTTACCAGCTCCTCCTGTCTGCATGCTGTGATGTCCTTGGGCAAAACACTGAACCCTCCAATTTCTTTCGATGGCCTGGTTAGTGCCTTGCATGTTAACTCTGCCACTATCGGTATGTGATTGTGCATTCATGAATGGGTGAATGCTTTCTTTGAACTTGCAAGGTGATGAAACCGCTAGGTAATTTGAGACCATTTGCGCTTCTAAATGATAGATAGATAGATAGATAGATAGATAGATAGATAGATAGATAGATAGATAGATAGATAGATAGATAGATAGATAGATAGATAGATAGATAGATAGATAGATAGATAGATAGATAGATAGATAGATAGATAGATAGATAGATAGATAAAGTTGTTATAGCTGATATTGGAAATTGAGGTATCATCACAGAAATATGCAGTATATACATACGGTATGCATAGAATGAGGTGGATGTTAGATATAGAGAATACTCTTGGAAAATGAAAAGTATATACATAAACAAGGTAGACATAAACATATATACGAATACAAATACAAAAAAACACACAGAATAGGATATGGGATGGATACAGAATGAAAGAAAAGTTGAAAGTTACTTCATCATTAATTATGTATTATATCTCTAAACTAGTCATGTCATTTTGTTGGTTCAAAGTTGTGTCATTGAAACTATTTTTCAAAAAAGAAAAAAAAATTATAGTTTTATATTAATTTGTCCCCCTCCCAACTGATTCGAAGCATCCTTTCGGTCCAAACTTCATCTACAGACAAAGACATATCACCCAGCTGCACAGGTCTCATCGGCCCTTCGAGACTTCCCATAACCTGGGTTATTTGTATATATATATGTGTATGTATGTGTGTGTGTGTGTGTGTGTGTGTGTGTGTGTGTGTGTGTGTGTGTGTGTGTGTATATATATATATATATATATATATATATATATATATATATATATATATATATTTGCCATTGAAGTTGTACTGTCCCCTTCCATTTCCTATGTCCATTTATGTTTGATTTATGTTCAATAAAAGCGTTGTCTTTTTAATCAGCCATATATTAAGTTTCAACCTTCAAATTGAAAAACCTGTTAAACTTAATTTAATTCCCAGAATTAAACTCCATTAGGGGCATAAATACATATCAGGGAATCTGGGATTCAGGGGATTGAGTCTTTAGTTTGTCGATTTATCTAAACCATGTGAGTGCACTGACTGTGTATGCTTATATAACGTGTTTTTTCAGTATAAATCAACATATACAGGTTGGTTTTATCTATAAGATTCTCTAAAATAAGTATGTTTTTCTGTTGTGAGTTCATAGTTTTTTTTTTGTAATCACAAAATGATTCACAAATTTGCATCTTATATATAACAATGCAATAAGTCCTTTAAAACACATTCAAATTTTGCTGTTGGTTCCAGATATTCAGGCGCTGAGGTCTGAAATGTTAATGTTGTTGATTTTTTTATTTCAGGAGGAGAAATCTTTTTGTTTTGTACTCACGGTAAAAGATTGGTGGAGGGTAGGTCTGTATGTGTAGTCATGGTGATCTGTTGTTCGTGGCTGCCTGGACCAGTGCTTGTGCCTTGGCAGGACACTGCGCCTCGCAGGACTCTGCAATTTGTCACAGTCTGCAAAGCTCTTACTGTGGACAGGCGATACCAACATTTTTCTCTCCATACGCCACCATTATTTTATGGTACTTTTACATCCATACCAATACTTTTTGCGCCTCAGGGGAAAATAACATTGCTGCACAGCATCATTCATAACTTAATTGCAAGGACAACATAGATAAAATACTGATCAGAAGTATTGGAAAATAATTGCTTGTAAAGTAGATCAATGACTACATTGTGTAAAATTTAGAGGATTTTTTTTTTCCCATTTTGATATTTTGATATTTACCAGACTGTTTAGATATTTAGTTCATCTGAAAATGTTTTATTCATAACCTGATCTTCTTTTCCATTCGGCTGTTCCTTTCAAGGGTCAGCGCAGCCAATCATCTGCCTCCATCTAACCTTCACCTCTGCAACCTCTGACCTCATGTCCTCTTTCACTACATCCATAAATCTCCTCTCTGGTCTTTCTTTTGGCCTCCTGCATGGCAGCTCCAACCTCTGCATCCTTCTAACCAGACCTTCTCTATCCCTTCTCTGTCCATGTCCAAACCATGTCAGTCTTGCCTCTCTGACAGTCCCTTCAGAACATCTAACATGTGCTATCCCTCTGCTGGACTCATTCCTGATCTGATCCATCATCCTCACTCTCAAAGATAATCTTAACATCTTCATCTCTGCTGCCTCCTGTCTTTTCCTCAATGCAACTGTCTCTAAGCCAGACAACATGGATGTCAGATGGGCGTCTGTCTGGAGAAGTAATCTCTCAGAAAATGTGCTGGATACTTAATTTTTTTTATTTTTCAGTCTTCTCATCATGTGTTTTTAGTTCACTGAATTCATTCATTCATTAATTCATTCATTGTAATTTTTATCCTGCAACCAGGGCCAAGGGGAGGCCTATCACAGTTGTCATTGGGCCAGAGGCGGAGTTGATCCTGGACCAGTGGCCAGTCGATCAGGGTCACATATAGAGATATGCAACCATTCGCCTTCTCATTCACGTCTTCATTTATCATTAATTTTGGGTCTCCAAAGGAGCTACTGAATGTTTTTTGGGGTGTGGAAGGAAACAGGAGAACCCAGAGGAAACTGATGCAGACACCGGGAGAGCATGGAGACCCCAAACAGAAAGCCCTCCCCAAAATCAAACCTTTTCGCTATGAGGTGGAAGCCCTAGCCACCAGCCTCTCCCGCGCCAGCCAGGCACAAGACATGCCTGGATAACTTAATATGTTTGTCAAGATATAAGATACAGTCTCTTTTCTCCTCAGCTACGGCTGTCAGATCTTATCTGTGACTTCATCTTAATTACGAGACGGTCAAGAGACTTAAGAGAGCACTCGTAAATAACAAGTAATAACTGCGCACAGCTGCTCTGACTCTGTTTCGGAGCAATAATAGATGTTGAACGAATGAACCTGTTCAAACGGGAGAATAAACAGGCTTCAGAATTTCACTATAAAACTGACACCAAAGTCTCATTGAAGTGCACATTGAAGTGTGCATAAATGTCATTAAACAGGCGTTAATGTTCCACATTGCACAACACATGATGAAATCCTACCAAAAAGAATTACATGCTCAAGAACAAACAGTGAGCTTCCTTTATTTGCTTCTGCCAGAGAAGCTTTTTCTTCATTCAATCTTTCAGGAAGTTGTGATTCATCACCAGTAGGTTTCCTCCCACAGTCCAAAAAAGATGGAATGGGTACACTGGAGACCATAAATTGGCCAAATGTGTGAATGAGGGAGTGAATGCTTGTATGTCTTTATATGACATGAGAATGAGAGGGTAATGTGTCTGGATAAGTGGCCCCGTGAGAGACTGGCAACTGCTCAAGGGTGAATCCAACCTCACACCCTGGCAGTCTTCAACTTCCCCACAGCCCTAAATGTAGGATAAGAACTAGAGATAATGCATGAACGATTGAATATTGTACCAGTTTGTAATGTAATGACAGAAAGGGCATGTATTTATGTTGGATTTGGACATCTTCAAGAGAAAACAGACAGGGCTTTGACAATAAACTCTCACCGTCTCTTTCTCTCTATCTCTGCTCTCCTGGTTTGTGCTTAAGTCCAGCTGTTAGTCGAAGAATAAATTCATGCCAAAATGCAAACCCCTGTCCATAGTCCTTGGTCTCTCTCATTTCACAGGTCCCCGGGGATCTGCTGCAATGGCTCACCATGCATCCACCATTGCTATTTCTTTTATGAATATTAAGGCTATTATGATATAGTTTCAGCTATTTCCATGGAACTGTCAGTGCGACTAGTACTAGATCACTGTGCCGTCCCTCCCAGCCCACGTTGCCCCCACTGTCTTGAACTCACTCTTGCTTTCTACCTCTCTGTCCCTCTCTCTCACTCTCTCTTTCCTCCACAGCCGGTTGAGACGGATGCCCCCCCGCATAGAGCTTGAATCTGTCCAAAGTTTCTGCCCCGTAAAAGATATTTTTTCCTCGCCACTGTTACTAAGTGATTGCTCATAGGCGAATGTTGGGTTTCTGTAAATTATTGTAAAAAGTGTGGTCCAGACCCGTCCTACATGGAGAGCGTCATAAGACAACTGTGTTGTGATTTGGTGCCATGAAAATAAACTCTTGAGCCTGTTGTGTAATTTGGGTAAAATATTTCAATGTCACAGCAGCTCATCTATGGAGGTCTGTAGGATGAACATCTGAGGACTAACCTTACCGAAGCCTGGAAGACCCGACTGAGGCCAACATTAAAAGGTCTTTGGGCTATAAATCATTGGAAAAAGGAACAATACCTTTGAAAAAAAACTATAAATGTAATTAAGTCTCAATGCAAGTGCTGGAGGTTTAGTCATTCTCCTGCATGGGATCAGAGCGACAGGAGGTCTTTAGTTTGAAATGTCTGGTTTGTCATATCAACCGGGGATGAATCATTCATTCATCCTTTATCAATACAGATGATCCTGCACTTGTGCAAGAGGTGGGACTCATCCTTGACCTGTTACCAGTCAATCACATGGCCACATCTTTCCACCATTCGCACATCTGTGCATCAAATTAACCTCCTGCTTGGTTTTGGACGGTGGGAGGAAGTTGAAGAAACACACAAAACATGGAGACTCCACTCAGAAGTACCCCCCATTCAGAATTGAACCAGGCAACCTCTTACTAGGAGGCGGAAGCACCATCATGCCTCCACGGGGAGATATTTGAATGCATATTAAAGGCATCCTGGGAATTATTAGCAATGCAAATGAAAGGGAGATAAAGGGTATCATTCCAAAAATATAAGAAAAGTTTCAAGTGATTCCACGACGAGGAGTAACAGAATATGAATACTTTGAAATGGCCGTAATGTGGCATTGTTTTAATTCATATGATTTGGCCAGAAAGCCACAGTATTCAGTTCAAGTTGCTCTAGTTGTAAAGGATGGGATCACATCACAGACTTTAAGTTCAAATCAAAAAAGATGAGTTGAAATGATAAATTGTCGTTCCGTATTTTTTTTGCCCACAAATCCATTCCATATTATTCAGATTACCTGGAAACAAAAGTGATGTCAAAGGTTAAGGGACCTGACCCTGAGCCGGAGTAAAAGTGGCTGCTCCTAAGTCACAGTTATTCACGGAGCTTAGAACAGAGAAATGCCGTGACACTTTCAAACAAATAGATGCTCAAATATTCCGGTGGAAAAATAGAAATAGTTGCCTTCAGTTTGCAAGATCTGAAAAGGAGTCTATTCAAAGAAATTGGAAAAAAAAATTAAATTCACTGTTTCATAACACAAGAGGAAGTTGGCATTAGCTTCTTGTATATGCAATGTCTGGCTAACAACACAGATCCATTTTTTTAGCTCTAATATTATGAAAAAAATGATACACCAACAAGCAGCAGGGTGGCGCAGTGGTCAGTGCTCTAACACTCCAGGAGGAGGTCAAGTCACAAGCAATATTATTATTTCATTCATATAAATCACAACACAGTTGTCTCATGGAACTTTGCATTTGGAGCAGGTCTGGACCACACTTTTTCAAATGATTGACAGAGACCCAAAAATCCACTCCTGAGCAAGCAGGCACAACAGCTGCTAGGAAATACTACCTCTTTTACGGGGCAGAAACCATGTGGGCGGCCTTCTGTCTCGACCAGTTGGGGTAGAAAGACAGACAGTGAGAAAGAAGGACAGGAGGACAGAAAGTGCGATAGAGACAGAAGAGGGTATGAGAGTCAGGAGGGAGAGACACACGTGAGCTCATACTGCTACTGATTACAGATAGCTGACAGTTACATGGTAGTAGCTGATGTTAATATTGATAAAACAAATAGCAATGTTGGACACCTGGCTCAACCCTCGAGTAGATGAAGCCACGCCCCCTTGGAACCTGTGAAAGGAAGAAGTCCCGGGACTCAGAGAAGATATGAGGCGACTGTCATGCATTGATGAAGGGACAGATGCAGACAGGATAGGAAGAGTGGGAGGAATGAGAGAGTTGAATTATGGGATATCCCTCAGTAGAGTTACCCCATGGCAGCATCCAGAGGGCTGAGCGTATCCCGACCACAAGCTTTCCAAAAAAGCCTACTGTTATACAAAAAGAAGGCTTCCCCCCTTGAGATTGGAAGTTCCCTTGTTCAATTTTCTGCATGGAGTCTCTATGTTCTCCCCTTGTCTTTGTGGGTTTCCTGCGGGTTTCCCTGTTTCCTCCCACTGGCCAAAAATCATGCGCCAGCTTTATTGGAGACCCTTAATTGTCCTCTACATGAAGTGTGAAAGAGAAAATGAATGGTCGTATGCCTCTATATGCTGGAGGAGGATCCAATGGGCAGGCAGTGCGGAGCAAGTGCAAACCACATCTTGACTGCATGCACTTGCTGATGGACGCTACAGATGGAGGCACAACAAAGAGTTCCAGAGAGTAATAGCCAATAAACATCAGACACCAGCTGCTGTCCATCCTGCATCAAGAGTCTGACCGGGAACTGCATGGACAGCAAGAAAAAGCTGGTCTTCCCGAAGGAGGCGGCTGTAATCATGCTCCGAACAGACATGATCCTTCTCCCCAGAAGTGCAAAGACCATCATCTTGGCCGAATTAACAGTGCCCTGTAAAGAAAGACAAGCCATCTCCCACCAGCTCAAGAAGGACAAGTAGAAGGACCTGATCGATGAGGCCAGCACCAAAGAATGGCTCAAAGCCTTGGCTCTCAAGGCTTCTCTGCAACTTCAGTGTGCTACTTTTTGCAAAAGTTTAGTCTGGAAGGCTACCGAGGAGCTAGCCACAGCAGCGGGTATTTTGTCTCTATGTGGCACGTGAATGAGAAAGGTAATAGCTGTATTTCTCCATATGTATTTATATGACATGTGAATGACAGGGTGAATGGTTGTATTTCTCCATTGGACATGTGAATGAAGGAGTGAATGGCAGTCTGCCACAACACTACTTGGGAATGAGACTGAATGGTTGTATTTCTTGATATGCTGCGCTGTGATTGACCGGAAACCAGTCCAGGGTGAACCCAGTGACAGCTGAGGTAAGCTCCATCTCCCCAGCAACCAGTGAAAAGCAGTATAGATAATGAATGGATGATTCATTTCAAGCAACCATCGCTCAACAATCCCATTCTAATATAAAATACGAAAACTTAAAGTAAATATTTGGGATGGATGTAGCAATATAGATTTAACTTCATATACTTGCATGTAGTAATGATGGTATTTTCTATGTAAACATCAAATCCAGCTCCTATAATTGTCCTGTTACGACTCAAATATGTTTTCAAAACCATGATTGAAGAAAAAAAAAAAAGGGAACTCTAACTTCTCTATCCCCGGAGTCAGTGTCGGGGTTTTAAGATCATGTAGCACAAGATGAAAGACCGATCAATTTCCTCCCTCCCCTTGCTTTTGGGGGGACTCCATGTCGTAGCTTGGGGGCCCCTTTTAAATTGTAACCCACTTTCAAGGCAGTTATAGAGCAGCGGCTACACGAAGTCATAGCCACATGATTAATGATGCTATTAAGCTGTTTGGAGAGGTGGTGTGTTCCTCCGCCTGCTCCAGTTGGAGTGATTTGTGAGGTGAAACAATGTAAGAGAATGAAGTTGAGCGTTTTCGAGTGTGAATACTGGCGGGTGGGTGGAAAGAAATGTGACTTTTTTTTTCTTGTGCTTTTTGCTTTTTGCTTTGTGCATGAGGCAAACTGCAAATGACTGGGATGATCTCTGTGTGTGCGCACTTGTGCAGGGGGGATGTGATGTGCAGAGGTCACGGTGGGGACAAGGTGAGAACCGGCCAATGAGCCGGAATCTCATCTAATTTCCTGAGAGCTGGAGGGGAGAAAATAGCAAGAGAGAGATTGGGGAAGAAAAATAAGAAAGAAAAGTTCTTCATTTTGAGGAAAGGGTGAAATACACGTGTCAGTGATTGTGCTGGGACTGGACAAGGCGAAGCACTGCGACACACAGCGCTGGGTTATAACAAGTTTATATACATTTAAGGATCGGCTCCCACATTTTTGAGAGAACTTTTTCAACTTTTGGAACTTCTCACGGATATGTTTTCTCTGTTAAAAGACTTGACGGCTGAGTTACGGCAATCACAGGTGTTACAGAAGGGACCTGTATCTTTTTGGAAAAATATAACCAGTATTAAGCTAATAAGTTTGAAAAGCTCTATTTTGTAAGCATCTTCCGTTCTCGACCATTTGGGGGGCCGTCGACCCTCCTGTTTATTCAAGAATAGGGCTTTGAAACTTTCCTCTTTGAGAAGGCTAATAGTTGGCTGATTGGTGAATTCTGCCGATGGGATATATCCCATGATGCAACGCTCTCATTCCTCCCACTCTTCCTGTCCCGTCTGCTCTCAAGTCCCTTCATTAATGCATGATAGTGACCTCGTATCGTCTCCCGAGTCCTTTGGCTCTTTCGTTTTGCAGGGGGTGTGGCTTCATCTATTGCAGCGATCTCGCCAGGCAACCATCATTGTTCTCTCTCTTATGAATATTGAAATGAATATTGTATCACTTCAGCTATTATCATGTAACTGTCAGCACTACTGATATTAGTAGAATAGACATTTGTGCCTGTCCCTACAAACCCATCATAACCCCCTCTGCCTCTATCAGTCTTGCAGTCTATCTCTCTGTCCTTTCTCTCTCACTCTCTCTCTTTTTACCGTTGAGATGTTAGGCCCTCCACATCGAGCTGGGATCTGTCTGGTGCTTCTGCACCGGTATAAGCAGGAAGTTAGCTTTATTTTGCTAAACGTGCTTCTAAAAATAACAAAGACGTGACCCATCGGCGCTACCTAATGATCAAGATTAGCTATAGCAGCCGCGACAAAAGAGCTAAATTACAAATTGCCTCACGTTTTACTTTGTCATAAACTCAGATTAAAAGAACAAAGGGGGGTGGGTGCAGGAGAGTTCCTTTGAAAAAGGCCTCAAAAAGGCGGGAAATAAACAAATTCATGTATTAAATTAAATATAAGAATGTCAGAACAGGAAATGACATCCATATGAGTGGCCAGCTGACAAAGACAACCAGAGCTCCTCTGAGAATCTCAGAAAAAAAGCTTTTTTGAACATGTATCCTCACTTAACTTGATGGGTTTGTGATTCATTTAAATTTTTAAGCATGCTCACATAGTTAATGTTTATTCTCCCCACAGCCGCAGTTAAGCTAAGTATGGCAAATAAAATGTAAAAAAAACAACTTTCAAGCATAAATTCATTATGATCTTGATTATAGTTACATTTTATTTAAAATGATTAAATACATAAAGCACAGTGGCTGTAAAATGAGTGGAGGCTTGATCCGAGTTTATCATTTGACTTTTTACTTTCATTTTCATGAATAAAATTTAAGCCTTTTTTTGTCGTCAAGCCTCGGCTGTAACAACGGAAACTTTTTAACCACACGTCCCTTGAAGAGCTCACGTGAGAGCAGAGGTTTTAAAATTAACAAGAACCATAATTAGATAAGTTGGGAAAGAGGGGTGTAAAAGAGAGAGCAAGCAAGGAGGGGGGGCAGCAGGAGGAGGGGAGCGAAGAGGAGAGAGAGAGAGGGAGGAAAAATGAACAGAAGAGGAGAGCAAAATGAGAAAGTGGGAAGCCATTGAGATGAATCGACAGCTGCTCCTGAGATCCCATTAGGGCTCTCAGCCAGACTGCACACATGCGCACACACACACACACACACACACACACACACACACACACACACACACCCCTGTAGAGACACACACACTGGCACACATATGTATGCATAAACATGCATTTTTCATGCATCCAAAGATCCATATTTACAAGCAATTGAAGAGCCAACTCATCTTTATTACACAAAGAAGGTGGAGATAAGGTGCACAAACACACACACACACACACACACACACAAACACACACAAACACACACAAACACACACTTGCATGCAGACAACCAAGTACGAGAGGCAACATGTAAAGCCACAGCAGGAATAAAAGTCCAGAGGCATCTGCAGAGTCCGATCAAGTCTTTTTGACAGTGGGGGGGATCTGCAGGTTGAACCTTGTGATCTATTAAAACAACCGAGGTACACCGACGGCACCTGAATCCAGCACAGCACACACACACTCCACACACACACAGAATGACACTTCCCACTCATGAAAAAAAAATCTTGCATGCCTTCTGAGTAATATTGAACATGCTCTTATAATGGAATAATGAAGCGAGGGTTTCCAGTCCGGGTGTAGTGTTCAGGGAGTGGCTTCAAGCATTTGTTTTTTCTGCATTTGTGCTCTGCAGCTTTTAGTGCTTGTCATCTGTGGATGTTTTTTCTGGACTGCACCAAGCCAACACTACCTCCTGCTGGGCTGGGAGGAAACCACAGCTAGAATTGTAACTAACTGCTCTCAGGCTTTCTGCATGAACCTGAGGGGCTTGGGTCATCATATCATGTCTGTGACAAAAAAAAAAAAACACTGTGTCCTCTGATTACAGCACCAGATGAATTTTAGTGCCACTTGATTTGAATGAATAATTTGTAATAAATGTATCTGAAGTGTCAGGAAATTTCTCAGTGACACAAAGTAACATTACAACAGTCACATTATTTTATTATTTGACAAGAGATTGAATGTTTTTTTGTCTCTATATGACATGAGAGTGAATGGTTGATTTGGCTATATATTGTGGCGAGCTGGGGTTTTGTAGAACGTTGAACAGAGTCAAGGATGTATTGCTTGTTGAAAATCATTCTTTAGAAGACGGTTTTGATTTGACAATCCAACAAATAGGGAAAACCCAAGGGGCGGCATGTCTCAATGCCAACAGTTAAAGTAAGGGTGCACCCCCCCATTACGACAACTAACGGTGTAGGTTAGTGTTACACATCAACAACAACATCGTACAACTATTCACACACCGGAGTTCTCCAATCCAGAATCATGAGAGACTCCCAAAGGTCATTGTAGCTGCAAAGGATTCTGTGGTTCCAGTCTTCCCACCACAGGCTACAGCATGACATTTAAATGAGATTCTGAATAGTTGTATATCTCTATACCATGTGTGAATGATAGAGTGAATAGTTGTGTAGCTGTATATGACAAATGACTGAGGGGGTGGATAATTGTGTCTCTATATAACATGTGACAGAGAGAGTAAGCCACTGCACTCCGCCATGACATGCACGCTTATTTCCAGGGCATCTTCTCCATAACAGCAATCAAATTGGTAAAAGCGATGATGCTGTGATTCCTGTAAAGTTCCATCAGTGGCTTCCAAGAGAGGAAGTGGTTGTTTCCGTGATAAATGACTAATCATACTTATTGGTAAGGAATCGGGATCAATAGTGTCATAAACAACGTTTGTAGGTCTGAATACTAAATCAGAGGACTTGATACAGATAGATGTGTCAGGTGTTATCAACTGTTGTGAAAAAATTGAACAAGCGATGTCGACCAAGCTTGCACTTTTTGGAAAATTAGCAAATAAAATACACTCACTTTCGGGCATTTCATTTGAAGAATTTTGCAACGTGAGTCACCTCAAACCTCGAGGGTGCAGTACAGAAGGAGGAGTCGGTGCTAACAGGTTCACGTGCCGCATCGCAGTTTGCTGAAATTGAGGGTACTGATATCGATTATAAAGGTGTCGGTAACATAATATGTGTGAACGCAAGCTGCTTAACAGCCCTGCACTGAATGCAGATGGCTGCTTGCTTTCACTGTGTCAAGGAGGCACACGGGCAATATAATATATTACAAAGAATATTTTCCGCTCTTCTTCTAATTTACCGATATTTTATCCATTATTTTATTTTCATTTATTTTATTCATTTTATTTTATTTTCTGTTCCTATGCTTAAACCTCTGAAGTTCATCTCTTGCCATTAAAAAAAAAAACTGGTTATTGTCCTTTTTTTAAATCATTGGCCAATTTCTTGCTGATTTCCAGGATTTTTTCTAGGATTTTTTTTCTTTTTGATTTCTAAGATTTCTTTTTAATTTACATTGGGAATTGAATGTGTACTGTAGAATTTTACATTTACATATATATGTTTACGTATGGAATTGTTGTGGTGTTGGATATTAAATCAGCAGGCAATGTGATGATAAATGCCAGCACAGTGGCTCATCCCTGCAACCCTGAGTGCAGGTAGATAATGGATGGATGGATGGATATGAAAATAATGATTATAAGAACAAAAGAACAACAACAAGAACAACAACAAAGATGATGATAATAAGAAACATATAGTTGTTGTTGTTGTTGTTGTTGTCGTTGTAAGTGTTTGTGTTCGTGTCAGAACAGCAAAAACAATAATTTGATAATAAGTGGAGAAGCATTATTATGATAATTATAACAATAACAAGGATAATATAATTGGCAACAATTGTTTTTATTATCATATCAAAATGAAATTATTGCTGTTTGAATTGAATATTTGAATTGTCAAAATCTTCTTTTGGAATAGCTAGAGTTGGTCCACTGTTCCACGACCAGGACCGAAACCACACTGCTCCTCATGAATCCAAGACCCCGCCGCTGAAGAGCTTTTTGGCTACTTCAGCAACTTCAGCCCCAGAGATAGGCAGACCCCCACCAGGGTCCCCTGGCTCTGCTTCCTCATTGGAAGGCGTTTCGATGGGATTGAGGAGGTTAGAGAAGTATGCCTCCCACCGATCTTGTGGGATCGTCGCGCATTGAGGTCAGCAGCGCCCCGCTCCCACTGTACAGTGTTTACGGAGCACTGCTTCTCTCCCCTGAGACGCCGGATGGTTGACCAGAATCTCTTCGAAGCCCACCGGAAGTCATTCTCCATGGCCTCCCTGAACTCCCACACCCGAGTTTTTGCCTCGGCGACTGCCGAAGCCGCATGCCGCTTGGCCTGCCAGTACCTGTCAGCTGCCTCCGGAGTCCTGCAGGCCAAAAAGGCCCAATAGGACTCCCTTCTTCAGGTTGACAGCATCCCTCACCGCTGGGGTCCACCAGCTGGTTCGAGGGTTGCCGCCCCGACAGGTGCCGACCTCTTTACAGCCACAACTCCGGGCTGCCGCCTCAACAATGGAAGCGCGGAGCATGTCCCATTCAGACTCAATATCCCCCGCCTCCCTACATGTAGCTTTGCTGGAGGTGGGAGTTGAAACTCCTTCTGACAGGGGACTCAGACGTTCCCAGCAGAACCTCACATTACGTTTGGGTCTGCCAGGTCTGACCGGCATCTTCCCCCGGCATCGGAGCCAACTAACCACCAGGTGATGATCAGTTGACAGCTTTGCCCCCTCTCTTCACCCGAGTGTCCAGGACATTCAGCCGCAAGTCCGACGACAAAAACCACAGGGTCGATTAAAGAACTGTGGCCTTTGGTGCATTGGTGCCAAGTGCACATATGGACACCTTTATGCCTGAACATGGTGTTTGTTATGGACAATCCGTAACAAGCACAGAAGTCCAATAACAAAACACCACTCGGGCTCAGATCGGAGGGGCCGTTCCTCCCAATCACGCCCTTCCAAGTTACACTGTCGTTGCCCAGATGAGAGTTGAAGTCTCCCAGTAGAACGAGGGAGTCCCCAGAAGGAGCGCTCTCCAGCAGACCCTCTAAGGACCCCAAGAAGGGTGGGTATACTAAGCTGCTGTTGAGTGCATAGCCACAAACAACAGTCAGCCCCCCACCTGAAGGCGGAGGAAGGCTACCCTCTCGTCCACCGGATTGAACTCCAACATGCAAGCGCCGAGTCGGGGGACAATCAATATGCCCACTCATGCCCAGCCCCTCTCACCGGGGGCAACTCCAGAGTAGAAAAGAGTCCAGCTATATCTAGTCGGAATTTCTCGGCCTCAAGCACCAGCTCGGGCTTCTTTCCCGCCAGAGAGGTGACATTCCATGTCGCAAGAGAACAGCTTCTGCAGCCAAGGGTCGGACCGCCAAGGTCCCCCTCTCCGGCCACCACCTGGCTCACACTGCACATGACTCCCTTGGCACTTCCTGTGGGTGGTGAGCCCAGGGGAAGGGGGACCCATGTCGTCCCTCCAGGCTGTGCCCGGCCGAGCCCCCAGGCCTGGCTCCAGGGGCAGGCCCCGGTGACCCAGTTCTGGGCAGGAGAAAGCTGGATCTATGATTTTTCTTCCTCATAGGAATCTTCTGAGCAGTGATTTGTCTCACCCCTCCGGTGATTCAGGAGGAGCAGTGCGGTTTTCAACCTGTTCGTGGAACAGTGGACCAGTGGACCAGTGGACCAGCTCTATACCCTCAGCAGGGTTCTCGAGGGGGCATGGGAGTATGCCCGACCAGTCTACATGTGTTTTGTGGATTTGGAGAAGGCATTCGACCATGTCCCGTGGGCAGTCCTGTGGAGGGTGCTCCGGAAAAAGGAGGTGCCAACCCCCGTTATATGGGCTGTTCGGTCCCTGTGTTGGAGCTTGGTCCGCATTGCCGCTTCTAAGTTTCCCGTTTCCCGGTGACAGTTGGACTCCGCCAGGGCTGCCCTTTGTTACCGATTCTGTTCATAACTTTTATGGACAGAATTTCTAGGTGCAACCAGGGCGTCGAGGGGATCTGGTTTGGTGGCCATGGGATCAAGTCTCTGCTTTTTGCAGATGATGTGGTCCTGTTGGCTTCGTCAGCCCGTGATCTCCAGCTCTGGCTGGAGCGGTTCGCAGCCGAGTGTGAAGTGGCTGCGATGAGGATCAGCACCTCCAACTCTGAGACCTTGGCACTCGACCGGAAACAGGTGGAATGCCCACTCTGGGTCGGGGAGGAGGTCCTGCCCCAAATGGAGGATTTCATGTATCTCGGGGTCTTGTTCACGAGTGAGGGAAGGATGGAGCGGGAGATCGACAGGCGGATCACTGTCTTGTCTGCAGTGATGCGTTCCCCCCAGAAGAGCTGGACCATGTGGCCGGGGAGAAGGAAGTCTGGGCCGCTGCTGCCTCCCCAATTTCGGATAAATGGCGGAAGATGAAGATCTTTTGGAATGATAGCAATTCCAGCCTGGATACATACAAATTGTACGATTATAAATCCCATTCATGGAAAGATGTTCAGACAACAAAACTTGGGAATAATACTAAGCGTTGTCAATCTTTGTCTAGTCCAACAGCCTGTGACAGTCTTTCAGTTACATTATAAGTAAGTGGATTTCACTGCATATAACAATTTCTAATATTCCAATTTCTTTGCTTGACAATGTTAACTGGCCTTCGTCCAATGGCACATCACAATCTGTCAGCTCTGATACAATATCATACTCTCTGTCTCCGCTCTCCATTGTGGGATACCACAGATACCAGAGTCATTTGAACACACATTCTGTGTGGATTATCTGCAAGACATATGGCACCACAACTGTGAACACACAATCTGTTTCTAGGAAATTAGTGAATCCTTCAGTTGGAAATTCCTTTCAACACAATTTCTAGTTAGCCTATTGGTAATCAATAAGTCATTTGTTTCATCTATTATATCAGTGATGGAAATTATACACTTGGTAATTCTTTGTTTCATGATATTATAATTTCCATAAAATCATGGACTTGTGTTGTGACACTCGTCGTTAATCTTTCAGAAAGTGCAAAAGGGGGGCCATTCACATTTTTCCATTTGTTTTTTTTTCCTTTTCAAAGAAATAAAACGTCTTTTAAAAAGAAAAAAAGGAATGCCAGCAGTGATGAAGAAAATATTATGTTTATATATCCAAAGCCTGGCAGCGTGATATTTCCCGGTGCTGATAGAAAATCAGAGAAATCTTAGGGATGCAATTATGCTCAAGGATGTTTTGACATTGGAAAGCGATTATGGTGTCTCTGTGTGTAAGAAAGATTCTGTTTAATTTTATGGATTTTGATAAAAAAAAAACCTTTTATCTACCTGCCTCTGATATTTTGAATAATTGCTCCACGAGATAAAAATGAAGTAAAACAACTCAGCTCAAATAAACAGAGACAGATTGCAGTTGCTTTAAATTAGGTCTTTTCCAGCAGTTTAACAGCTGAATCTCAAATCAACCAGCAGCCCTATGGCACCTGGGAGATTTTTCTGTGTGTGTGTGTGTGTGTGTGTGTGTGTGTGTGTGTGTGTGTGTGTGTGTGTGTGTGTGTGTCTGTGTGTGTGTGTGTGTGTGCCAGAGAGCTGCAGGCTGAGAAATATGGGCCTTACAGTTGTCAGCCCTCCGCTTTAATCTCGGTGTGACGACCTCTGGCTTTACGAGCTCTTGAGACATGATGGAAAGGTCTCACTTATTACTCTCGTGTGACCGCTGTCGGTGAGCCGTCGCACACATCATATGACACACACATCACACACACACACAAGTCGGTCTGAATGAACAGAATCGGCTTTTTGTAACCCCCCCGTTGACAACAAAGCTGTGTTTCATTACTGAGCACATAACAGACTGATTTAGTTTGAGACCTGGGATTTTTTTTTTCTTTTTTGGAGAAATTGTCATCTAGAATATAATGGAATTCAAAACAACAATCTACGTGCCATGCACATTATTACCCCCTCACTTCGGTGAACCCCCCACTACCACCACCACCCTACCCCTGTGTAAACATTAAGAGACTGCGAGCAATTAGTTTGGAGGCAAGGCGTCCAATCAGAATCTGCTTACTGCAATTTTCGGAGCGGCTGAAATTGCAGTGAACTGAAAAACTGCCAAGTTGAGTGAGCATGCAGGCAAATCCAAAGCATGCAGATTGAAGCACCCCGTGGGTATCCACAGATACGTACCGCAGTGACTCTTGTAATTCAGGCTAATTGTTTAGCCCTCAGGTCCGCACACACAAATGCACAACTGGGGTCTCGTCATTTCAGCAAAAAAAAAGCCACTCGAGAATGAAATGATTGTTGACTGAAGGGGGGTTAACTGGACAATTATTTGTCACTGCGATAACTATGATCACTTAGGTTCCATTCAATGGTAGGATCTTGGCTTGTTCTTGTTCAACTGTATTGTTTCAGTTTCAATTTCAATGGCATCCTTTTTGAATGTTCAGCTGGGAGCAAGTGGAGGGATCAACAGTCCAGAAATTGTGGAGAAGAGGTGAAGAAATGTGTGAAAGCAGGTTGGAATGGGTGCAGAAAGGTATCGAGCGTGACAAAAGAGGGAGGTGAGACCAGCTATGTCATCTGGTTTAGAGACACTGATGAAAAGACAGCAGGAAGAATTGGAGGCAGCAGACATGAAGGTATTAAGGTTCTCTTCGGGAGACCCCATCCTGATCCATAAATTGGATCAGGATGGGAACTCTCAGAGGGACAGCATATGTTTGATGTTTTGGAGATAAAGTCAGACTACGACGGCTTGGACATGTGCAGAGGAGGGAGGAACTGCCAGGCAAGAGGTCTCCAGGAAGACCGGAGAGGAGATTTATGGATCGAAGATAGAGGACAGGAAGTTTATTGGTATGAGAGACAAGGTTGCTGGTAAGATGGAGGCAGATGATTGGCTGCGACAAAAGGAAGAAAATCATTTTCTGGCTGTTTTTTTCAGGAAAAATGAGGCTCACAGCAAAATGCATACTGGTAAAATTCTTCTCTATTATGTAATCTCAAATCCTATGAATAAAATGTTGAAAATTAATTATCAGATATCAATGTAAAATAAATGGGGTTGTTGGATACATATTCCATTTTTTTATGATTATTATTTTTACCCTTATTTCATAGATTCATGCAATTTTTGTATTTCATATCTATGTGAAAGATAACTGTGAATGGTGTAATATGTCAGAATGGCCACCGTTCATTTCCCAGTATATGGGAGACGGTTGGAGAAAATCCTCCAAGCCTTGTTTAACTGCTTATTCGGTGTATTTTAAAATGCTGACAAATAGAAGTTTCCTTCTACTGATCAGCAAGGGAGATGACAGAGCTTCCATGAGCGCTTTCTGCGATCGTGCTCGGGGGTAGTGTTAAGCGTTAGCCATGCTGCAGCGTTGACAATTCCTGTCTTGTGGGAGATGAGCTCGACACTTCCCGAGTCGTGCAGGCAGAGGCTGATCTGAACCCACCACAAGTAGTCAGTTGTTTGCAACAACGTGAAAAGGACATAGCCATAGACAAATCCCCTCTACGATTGCTTGTGCCCAGGAGAATCTGTGCCGTGCATACATGGACTCCCGAAGACTCACACCGGACAATCATCAGCAGTTTCATTTATGTCCCCGACAACATCTGCAAACACATCACAACTCCTTTTGCCTAAGGCACACACTAAGTATCAAGAATGCAAACAAATCAAGCTGATGACACCAATGTGTACCTTGACGGAACCTCACTCTTCCCATGTATGCCCACATCAGGTGCAGACACAGCATCGAAGAACCGACCGATAAAGGCCACCCTGGGCAACAGAAGCAACCTTACAATGGACCACATCTGTGCCCGGCTGGACCTTCCAGCTCTTATCTCCAATACAAGGGCTGTTTCTTCAAACAGAAACGTGGATGCGCCGATAGCTCGCCAGTCTCTCCCATGGAATAGTTAGAGAGCAGGGCACTGTCCTTTCAGGTATGCGGGTGACACGCGGGTTAAAATCAAGTAAGAAGAGGCAGAGGCTTCCATGGCACAACCTCCACATGGTCGTCGCCCGTGTTAAATTCACTCAGGAGTACGGCGCTGATGACGAACCGTCGTTCTCTGACTTCTCAGTGCATATTCAACAGCGCAGAAGCCTGGACAGAAGAACCAGCGGTAAAACAACACACAGCGATCAGTACTTGTTAATAGTAATCTCGTAAATTGCCTGTATTTCTGGAAAAAGTCAGAAAAGGTTTTCAATAAACATCAAATTCCGGTACATTTCAAACTCCACAACTCTCTCCACAAAGATGAGTGCAGCCCAAAGACAGAACAGCCAGACACAAGGTCAAGAACGTGGTGCATGCTGTTTCGTGCAATGGGGACTGGGATGAATTCTTTATCAGTGAGACAAAACAAGCTGTGCACAAACAGAAGGCCTGACGCAGGAAAGCCAACCCTTCATGACAGGACTCTACAGCCTTCTTACACCTTAAGGACACAAGCAACTCCTTTGAAAACAGCAATGTCTGCATTCTGGCCAGAGAAGGCAGATGGTTTGAGAGAGAAGTCCAGGCAGCCATTTTGTCAAATTGGAGAGACCTTCGCTGAACATAGAGGGTCTGCGACACAAACCTTCACCCACGTTCAGTGCCGTGCTGAGATCCATCCCTAGACACATCAACATATCTATCTGCACCCTACAACTCACCTTAACCGGATAGCCACCCAAACCAGGCCCTGGTGACTCCCACCTCAGCACAAGTGAGGCAGCACTTTTGTTTTCGATAAGCTACACATTAGTCCCCAGATTCAGATTCAGATTCCGACTCAGGTGAGTCGTGAGAATTTGCATCTTTGTTTCCCACTAATGACTGTCACCTGAAAAATGCTTCGCACTGAGAACAGGGCAAATGAGGCCGGTGTTAAGTGACATATTTAAGTCAAGTCACGTCATATTTTATTCGTATAGTGCAAAATCACAGCAAAGTCGTCAGATGACACTTACCGTGCAGAGCAGGTCTGGACAGCACTCTTTAAAATGATTTACAGAAACCCAGTGAAGAAGCACTTACCTCCAGGTTCTCCAGATTCCTCCTAAAGTTCAAAACCATGCAGGAGGTTCACTGGATACCCTGAATTGTCTGGATGTGCGAATGAGAGAGTGAACTGTTGCAGGTCTTTATATTTGGCGATGTGATTGACTGGCGACCTGTCCAGGGTGAACCTCGCCTGTCGCCTAGTGACAGCTGGGATAGGCAACAGAAACCCTGCATCTCTGACTTCAGGATAATCTAGATAATGAATTCATGAATTCATTAATCAATGATTCCTCCCCCTTTGTAATGATAAACCAGATGTTTAAACTACAGACCTCCTGTTACTCTGATCCCATGCAGGAGAAGAACTAAACTTCCAGCAGCTGTCCTGAGACCTAATTACTTGTATATTTGAAAATGTGAGGGTCTCAATCAGTATTGACCATCTAATATGTGTCTGTTGGTGATTTTGAAAGGTATCTGTTAATTTTTTCAAAAAAATTACAGCCTAAAGGTCTTTTAATGCTAGCTTTGGAGAAAGTTAGTTCTCCCACATGTCCACCCATGAGCTGCTGTGACATTTTAATATTTAAAGTAAACTTTACGGCGGGGTTGGGTCTTGTTAAGATATAAATT